>JAZGTJ010007106.1:0-23526 GCA_036877575.1 Botia almorhae
CTGAATTCTATGTGCCTCTGCTACCCCCTAGTGGACATAAATAGTAAAACAACCTACTGATTCACGTTTGATTGATAGAGCTGAAGTCATTGAAGAGCTACTCCAGGAATCGTTATGCGCGTGCTGTTTCCATGGAGATGGGTGGAGACCTGTATGCAGTGGACCTGGATCATGAATACAGACCCACGGGCCCCAGGAACCACAGCATTGGACAGAACACAGCGGATGAGGGTGAATTCAGTGGAATGGGTCCCACTGCAGTCAGTCAGACCAGCAACAACCTGGCTGTGCCTTCTGTCAAAGTCACTCATAGGTCAGGAACAGGATGTGTGTGTGTTGCCCTTGTGGAGGCATTTTTAGGTATCTATGAAGCAACAAGCTAATACAGAATGATCTTTTTTGTAAATATAAAATAGCAGAAAGTTTTCTGTGTTTGGTTTAGGGGTAGGTTTAGTGTAGGGAGATATATACAGAGAATATACTGTACAGTATAAACCCATTTCATCTATGAAATGTCCCCATAAAATATGTGAGAAAATGTGAGAAAACCCAATGTGTGTATGTGTGTGAAATACATGCATCACACGTGTGTAAACTTCATTTTGTGACTGTTTTGCAGGTGTTCTATTTTGGCCAATGCTACAGTGAAATGTGACATTGGTCTGTACAAATCACTGCAAGCATGGAAGGATCACAAGCTCCACATCGACCATGAAGTATGAAACACGTTGCAGCCAATCACAAAGCAGTAACATAATCTTAAAGTGATAGTCCACCTAAAAATTTAAAGTCATTTAGTCATCCTGTTGTCAACAGAGTTTATAGCTTTAGAAGATCTCTTTTCCTACCTCTTTTGAATTAGGGAATCATCTTTCTTTGTATTTGTAAATATACAAAGAAAAATGTAAAGAAAGTAAATATTTGTTGAGGTGAACTATTGATTTAATTGTACATTTACAGTTCTTAAATACTCATATCCTCTTTTTCACAGATCGAAACACTCCAGACAAAGATTAAGAATCTGAGAGATGTCAGAGGTCACCTGAAAAAGGCACGACCTGAGAATTGTGACTGCAGCAAATACATGTAAGACTTTGAATCACTTTTCTTTCAGATGTATTGTATTTGTTCTGTATAATAACTATATCTGTATATTATTTTTAATAATAAAAGACATAATGAATAATATGTGTGTGTGTGTGTATAGTAGTTATACATATTTTTACCTATTTATAATAAATATATAATACATGCTGGTTGTCATAAATTGTATTGTTTATTTTTATTGTTAGTTACAAGTCTAAGTACAAGAGCAAACTGAGAAAATACAAAACAGGAAGTGTTCATCCATTCAGGTGGGTTTCGTGTCTGCATCCACACTATATGTACATGTAGGCCTCTGGTGTTGAGTATTTTCTCTCTCTCTCTTTGTAGGAAGGGGCAGGAGAAAGATAAGAAGGCCTGGTTATTGATGGAACAAAAGCGCAGGAAGAAACTGAGAAAGCTACTGAAGCGTCTCCGCAACAATGACACCTGCAGCATGCCTGGCCTCACCTGCTTTACACACGACAACCAGCACTGGCAGACCGCCCCCTTCTGGACATGTAAGACACAAAGACACACACCCATATGAACACTACCTGCAAATCTAGGCTGGATCAACTCATCACTGTGTCTTTGTTTCCAGTGGGACCATTTTGTGCGTGCACTAGTGCCAATAACAACACCTACTGGTGCATGAGGACCATTAATGAGACGCACAACTTCCTGTTTTGTGAATTTGCCACTGGATTTCTGGAATACTTTGACATCAACACAGACCCATATCAGGTCAGCGGTCATTACATGAACCTTATGTAATTATAACCATAATCACAAATATTTAATAATTGTAATAAAACATACTTACGGTAATAACTTTCTCCATTTTTAAAACATATTTTTCAGCTAATACATCACATTATGTAAAATAAGTTAAAGTTAAATGCATTGCAAATACTTTCTCACTTGTGTTTAATAACTAATAATTCTGTGTTATATCTACAGTATTAACAATTTTTCACCACCCTGATTGTTATATTGATATTTAATCTATTCACTGCATTTATAAAAGGACATATATTTGTTATGGTAACCCTCTGTCTCTGTCTCTAGTTAATAAATGCAGTGAACACACTGGATCGGTATGTTCTGAATCAGCTGCATGTTCAGCTCATGGAGCTCAGAGGCTGTAAGGGGCATAAGCAGTGTAACCCCCGCACACGCAGCCTAGATATCGGTGAGTCACATAAACACAATCTTTACACACACACAATCTGGAAACATACAATTTTAACACACGCACACACACACACACTACATCATTATATTAGCCATCTGGTCCAGTGATCACACACACATATTCTATATGTGCCACACACACACATATCCCTCTAAGAAATGAAAGGTGAATATTACATCTTCATCATCTTCATCCTCACCTGACCCCTGGCCCTGCCTTGCTTTTCTATCCTCCTCGTTTTTTTATGCAAACAGAAGCTCGCTTCATCATCTACTGAAATGCAAAGAGATTCTGCTGTGCTATACAGTGGAATGGCAAAACACATCAAAGATTATAATATTAAACTGTTCTTAGATGTATTTGACATGGTCTTGAAGACAGGGTTTCAGAATCACATGGATAGAAGTGAAATGAATTTTCTGATGATTGTTTTAACCATAAAGACAGGTGAGGTGCATTTATTGATCACCTCATTGATTCTTACAATCTGATTAAGTATTTCCATTTCAATTGACCTTCCTCATGCTTTGGACAAATATTCATTTAAATTTTTCTATTTGTTTTGATACGATTTAAAGAGCACCATGAGCTTGCCATTAAAAGGTGGTTAAGTAAATTATTATCAAAACATTTGAAATATTGAATGTTGACAAAACATTTTGCACATACATGCTTTTCTTTCTTTTCTACTGGCAAAATAGATAAAAATATTGATGACTCATGTTGTACTGCACAGATTTTTGTCCAATCATATCCGAAGTCAAATCATGGTTCATGGCTGTGATGTAACTAAAGCCTGTTAGCTAATAAAACAAGGGATGAACCCTTTCAATTTCAGTTTCAAAATTGTTTTTATTATATGGCCTACATATAACAACCAACCAAATATCAGAGCTGCAACATACTGTACAGAATAAGTTAAAAATGATCAATAATAATAGGCACTTTTGATCTAACACAGGGACCTGGGACCAAAGCCCACAGTTTCTTCCTATGATGCTCCTGTTAGGATCTGAAACGTAAATGGAGTTGTACATTACATTTTCTCTAACAGTCTCTAACTAATGATATTGTCTTTTCTTCAGGAGGTAAAGACAGAAGCAGCTTTGATGAATACAGGTATTACTGCCAAATAAATTGAACCCCATTTAGTCTAGAAGGCCTCTGTAAAGGTTTTGGGGGATGCAGATACTAATCTACTTGGCCGTTCTGTGGTAGATACTGTAGCTTGGTGCTTAAACATGAATGTTAAAGTAGTCTGACACACATCACAAACTCTAAAGGTATCACAGGAGTCCAATCCTCAGTGACAAATGAAGGAGAATACATTATTGTCATAGAGGAAGACATAGACATGCAACTTAAGGAATGTTCTGGGTTAAGCTCTATCAAGAGCATCTGTGACAGTTTAAAAAAATAAACAAAACGTAATGCACTTACAATTGAAGTCTATTAGGCAAGCGCACGGGAGGGTTTAATGGCAAAAATGTGCAGCTGTTAAAGTAATTCTTTACAAATGTGAGTTATTTGAGCTGTAAAGTTGTACAAATACAAACTCTTCCACTTACTTAGCATTGTTAAGTAACATCCAGTTCTACAGAAGTTCATGACAGGAGTTTTAAATTGGATATAATATTTCACAGACAGTTAGAATGTAATTCCATCACAATATAGTCTTATGTAAAGATGCATTATACTGTATAATGGTTAGTCTATTGCATTGTCAACTATATAATGTGGTCTTGAGGTTATCGGAATAGTTTATTATGAATGTTTATTCACTGCAATGGCTTGCACTATAGACTTCCATTATAACTGCATTATTGTATGAGTGCTAAAGTGATTTTTGTTTGTTTTAACAAAAGAAAATGAGGAGTGTCTATGGTAATCTCTAGTATGTTGCATGTGCTGCAGATAGAGCTTTATTAAACCCAGATCGTACAAGATTACAAGTATGAGAAAACAAAACCAAATGCTAGACTAATCCTGTCAAACTCCAGAGAGAAAGTTGTTCATCCCAGATATTGGAATTTGTAATGTCCCTCTGCCAAATAAATAATACTGGTTACACAATGACCTTCTTATTCCAATAACAAAATTAAATTATCTACACTGTAGATAATTTAATTCAATGCATACATTTTGGATTTCAGGGAATTGGCAGCGGATGTTATATGATTAACAAATCTTCAGCCCAAGTGTAAACATAATCGCTGTCTAAAGCAGAAGCCTTTTGCTTTATGTTTTATTTCATGAAGCATTACTTACATTTTCAGAATGTAAGTAACAGAAATATATTACAGTTTCTACAAACACCATGACAGACCAAACCCATGTATGGGTCTGTCTGCAGTCGTTTAAACTCCCAGTTTGCTTCCTTGACAATCTAGATGTCTTCTCCTTCAGATGTTGTCTTTGTTAATGACTAGTCTTTGTTTCTCTTGTTTTGGTTCTCTTGCCTTTTTCTGTGCCTTGCATGTATCCAGCCTTGGGTTCTGTTGTGTGTATGTGGAAGCCTTTGAGTTCTCTGATTGGCTCTGTCTCTATCACATGCTTCAGTTTGGGGGCGGGGTAACAGTTTGTCTTATCGTTACTTGTTGCATTAGGCAGTTTCAGCGCCGGAAATGGCCTAAAGTGAGGAAGCCTGTCTACAAATCGCTGTGAGTCTGGATAACAATTTTGCTTCTTGTCCATAGGATACAATGCCACCAAGCCACTACCTTTTTTGATTCACCAATCTCTCGCTCTCTTTCTTTATTTTCCGTTTCTCTTGAACGCATTCAGTTCTGTCTGGCCTGCATGATACAATATTAATTTGTAGGGGCAGTTTTCCTTCCCTGTCTATCTGCATGGAAACTGCTTGCAAACGCAGTTTATTTTCTGACCACAGAGAAAAATTCCCACCACTTGCCCCCCTCATCTTCACCTCATCTCGCTCGATGCCTGAAAGATTTAAGTTCTTTTCACCCTCACACCATAAGCCTTGTTTATTTTTCAGGTTTTTGGTTTATTATTCAATACATCATTGAATCACATGCATCAATCCATGTCCATTTAGATACATCCACTTTGTTATTTCATGCCTTTTGAAGGGCTAGCCTCTCGTTGTAC
The DNA here is from genome assembly GCA_036877575.1 of Botia almorhae. Taxonomy (NCBI): domain Eukaryota; kingdom Metazoa; phylum Chordata; class Actinopteri; order Cypriniformes; family Botiidae; genus Botia; species Botia almorhae. Next base: position 5,393 of record JAZGTJ010007106.1, read on the forward strand.
ACTAAACTTTGATTTGTGTGGGTGTTTGCGTTTGTGTTTCCCCACAGAGGACAAATTTGGGAAGGTTGGGAAGGATAATTTATGGAAGGAGGACATCCCGGAAGACACCAACCTGTTTCCTGGGGAGTCAAACTGGTCAGAACTTGAACCTTTGTACAGACTTGATGAGCACGCCTATGATCTCAAACTCAATTTTACACTCAGCCTGGAGGACTGGGCTCATTTTAGCCGCTCTGTGGACCAGATGTTCACGCTCCTCAGCAATGACAACCAGCCCTACTCTCCTTCCCACCCAGAGGATGGAGAAACAGTAAGAGGCCACGCCCTAGTGTCCTCTTCCAGCCAATCCACTTCAGCCATCTACCTGACCACTCTGGCCACACCTGCTCTTTTATTAAAGGAAGCAGGCGCAGAGGTTTTGAGAGACGCTTTGGGGTTAAATCAGGAGGGACGCCCCTCTTCTTCTTCATCTTCATCACATCGTCCACCATCTGATCCTTCAGAGGTGGGCAATGCAAACTGGGACGCTCCTTCTGAGCTCCATGGAAAGAGAGATGATTTGGAAAGAGAGGGGGGGGACAATAATAAGGAGGAAGAGGAGGAGTTTGTGAAGAGGCGGCAAAGGAGGTTAAGCTCCACCCATTGTGACACCAATGATATTTTGCAGGAAACAGTTTGACTCTCGTTTCGTGTTCCTCTCTCTCATACCCTCCCTCCTCAGAATCTGAAGAGATTACATTTTTAAAACGTGAAGAAATGGAACATTTAATGGCACCCCACAGTTCTTTTGTTTGTTTTTTCTTTTGTATGTTCCCTCGCTCCATTTTCTCTGTTAACAACTGGCCTCAAAGAGCGGCATCACTCAGCAACATTCCCAGCAAAGGTCCATTTTCACAAACTGTTTGTGAGATCAGCTAGGCGTTGAACAAAGCACATCCTTTTATCTTTTACCTTAGAAAAACTCTCTGTTTTAATTCTTTTAGATTTTTTTTTCTTAAGGGATTTGGGAAGGGGTTGGGGTTACAATTTAAAGCAGTAACATTTTACTGAATCACATGAAATAAGTTCTTGTGTCCGTTCATACTTGATTCAGTTTGAAATCTGTTTTGCACCATAATGCTTCATGGCTGCTTCTTGCATACTTGGTGTCTTGGAGGTATTTCCCTCTGTGGGACATTGTCTTCTACAGCCTTACAACACTGAACAACACCTCAAAGTAGGTCAATAATGAATGTGTGTGTGTTTGTGTGTGAACATGCAAAAATCTGCATCTTGCAGATTTCTTGTGAAGTCAAAGGTGAACAGAATATTGCTTTCTTATTTTGGGTGATTAAAGGAGCTTTCTGATTTCAGTTTAATTTTCTTGCTTCCTGCAGTTATGACTTGAACCAACCATGATACAAAATTTAAAAAATGAATGGGGGTCATTTAATGTATCAGCCATTTAGTCCTGTTATGTGATTGGCTGGCAATGTGTTGTTACACAAAGAAAGAAAATGTGATGTATAACTCGCTTGTTTTTATAAACATTTTGCCATACACAGTGCTACTAAAATCAGAGCAATTGATGTATGTATTTTAATGTGTGTTTGCAATTCTTGTAAATGGCTAAACATAGTTTTTAATATACATTTAAAACCGACACTGACCGCCAGGCATAAAGACATCACTCCAGCTTCAGGTTTTATTATTTATGCAGTATATTTTTTAACAAATCTTTAATATACATATTCTGTCTCTGGTTATGTAATTATTAAATTATTCATCCACCTTCTCAATCTGATTGAATCATCCCTGCTTTGTGATCAGTTTGGCTTGTAGATGATTGTGACTGACATAAAGGGTTAGGGTTATCTGATTGTAGATCAGTTAATTTACTCTGGGATTTTTCATTAGTACAACTTATTATGTTCATGGACATTATTCATTGACTGAGCAAAGACATAGAGACGATGTATGGCAAAATTAGCTGCATTCTTTGTCTAGGTGCACCTTGTACAATGGATGGAAATGATATTGCACCCAGAGTTCTGTTATCCCCATTCTGTCTTCTTAGTTCATGTTAATATACAACACCCTCAATGGCCATGACTGTACTAAATGCAGTTTTGTCTGAGATTGTGTAATAACTTTGACATACTGTGTAGAAAAATCAGAGGGAACGAGACAGCTTAGGGAAAGAAAGAAAGAGAGAGAGACTCTTCCCTCTTCGCTTTTAAAGGGATGGATGTTTTTGAAATAGGATTATAAAAGAGATGAGATGGTTTTAACATAAAATCTTGTACAGTTCTATAGATTTATCATACCTATATTTTTGTTTTGGTTTACCAGTGAACATTTGATAGTGATCATTATTTTGTGAATAAAGTGTTGAATGGCTAAATTATGTGCTGTATAGATTGTCTTTTTCCATAACAACATGAGTATGTATGGATGGATGGATGGATACAATCACGTATTTCTTTAACAGTGAACACAAATTAACTGCACATGCAGTAAAACTGCAGCACGATAGCAGGAGTAGCCCGCTTGTACAGTCTTTACTCGCCAGCAGATGGAGACATTCCACCTCAAACCTTCAGCACTAACTGTGGAATTTGGTCTCAAACCACAGCAGTCTGTAGTGAGCACATGGAGATCAGATTACCCAGCAACATGTACTGTAGGGGCGGGCGGAGGAACCCCCTCAACCGCTGTCTGCCTTTCAACTCTAGTGGGACACAGTCTGAAATCTACATTTAGAGACCCAGCACAAGCCGTGCGACCTGCACAGTGTCTGACACAGGACAATCTCTGTTTTCACTTCCATTATTTCATACAATGTGAGGATCATGGCTGAAAAAAGGTAAGTTCATTTTGCTGAATTGTGGATATACCGCGTTACATCTCAGTCTAGTTCAGCCGCTTTTGAAACTTGGGTAACTTTGACATTGACAGCTGTTTATTGTCACAGAGAATAAGTCATTATTGGGTTAAATGGAATACCGACATCAGTGTATATAAGCGAAATGATGCTATTGCTATAAGAAGTCGTAATGTTCAAAACATTACAGGCTGTTATGTTTACGTTTAAATTAGTCAAAGTTAACTGAAATATAAATCGCCGACTTCAGATTTTGAAATTAGCATTTTTGTATTTAAACAAACTTGCAAATGTTTCATTGCAGGGTGCGTAGTAAGTTTACTAACTCAACTATTATGATAATACTTTACAATAGCGTTCTGTTTGTATAGTTTACTAAACTACCCTTAGTTAACATGAACAAACAATTATCAGTACATTTAAAGCATTTGTGCTTCTTAATTATCTTAAAGATGAATAAATGCTAAAATATATCATGCTTGTTGTTAGTTCATGTTAGGTAATGCATTAACCAGCATTAACGAACAGCTTTATTGCAAAGTGTTACCAAAACAGTATATCAGGACTGCATTATAACGACTATAAAACTGTAGAAATCGAAGCATTTAATAATGTCTGATACACATTAAACAAGACTTTGATTCATACAAGACCTGCAGACTAATGATGGATTGATTACTGGGTCAGGTCTGATGTCAACATATTGAACAGATGCGAAGCGGCTGATGCAGACCGATCCAGTGTCGTCTTCCAGGTGTCATCGTTAGTGACGTTAATAGGATGGATTTTTGACATGTTTTATTTATCATGTTGCAAAGCCGTATTGTCTTTCTCGGAAGACCTCCTATGAAGTCAGGACAAACACGGGTTTTATGAACTATTAAAATATTCACAATACCATATGGACGGAATCTCTGACTAGAGACTGAACGTTTAATAATGCATCTCAATTACTCACTCGCCTCACACGCTCAGTTGTTAGTTGTTTTAAAGTGTATCTTTCCTCAAAGGCCAGTTTGTGAATTAGATCAGTCCACCCAAATTAAATTGCAGGATTTTCTTACACAGAAAACAAAAAATTTTGAACACTCCAAAAAAGTATTCTTAAAGTCTATACGACTGGTCTATGGAATTGTTGTAATTCTTCTAAACTATATAAAAATGTTGTGTAACGAGCAGTGAAAATTAAAATAATTAAATATTCCCCTTGCATTCGCATATTGTACATCATTTAGATATAGTGAATTTTCCTGGGGAGGAAAAAATGACATTTGATATCAGAAAAGGGGTATCATAATTTTTACTTTTGGGTAAACTAACTTACTAAACCACACTAAACTAAAACCACACCACCCTGTGTTCACCATAACATTGTTTGGGGGCAAAACATTGTGTTTGATATGTTTTGAAAAGTTTACATATCAATGCAACACATCCTTAGCTTCTTGCTGTTTACATTGCCACCAGCTGAACAGTTCCCATCATCAAGAAACATTTTGAGTAATAGTCAACAGTCTCAACCTATCAGCTCAGTGTTGCTATAGCAGCGTTTTGCAAACTTTGTAGTCGCTCAAAATGGTGGAGCTGTTGTTGGTCTGCGGTAAAGCCTTAATTACTAGTTTCTTTTTTTGGACTTTAGATGAAATAACAAATTGGTTTGGCACTGGTTAAAAACAACTGAGAAACCCAACACAAATAGTGTCAGAGGAAAACATCAAGTTGTTTTCTTTGGTTCTGGCTCTTATCCAGAAGTTTGGGCTTTTTATTCTCCAGCCATTATTGATTATTATGTATATTTAGTTTTAATTGCTATATATATATTTAGCTTTTCTGTAGCTCAGTGGTTAGAGCATGGCGTTAACAATGCCAAGGTCATTCGATCCCAGGGATTGCACATTCTCAGAAACAATGTATAGTATAATGCAATGTAAGTCGCTTTGGATAAAAGCATCTGCCAAATACATAAATGTAAATTGGAAGTTTACACAGGGAAGTTTCTTGGGCAGATGTTGCTTATGTTCATGATTTCATGCTTTAAAATTTAATATGGGTTGGTAGAAGTATTGCTAGAATTAAATAGCCATGTGTGATAGACGTGGGCCAGATCAGATGGAAAAGAGGTTTGTGGGTGCGTTGTATCCAAACTTGGCTCAGCTTTAACTGGGTAAGTGCAGGGTTTGTGTGAGTGTGTGAGATGATATCTTGGCCTCTTCCATTCATTTGTTGTGCTAAGCTGTTCTCCAGTAATATCTCCAACAACACGGACCTGCCTCTCCCTGTGGAGTCTTCCTGTTGGGAAACAGAGCTCTCTTCCCACTTTGTGTCCTGCTTTACAAAACAAGACTGTTCATTTGGGACATGTGTGCATTTTCCAGAGAACTTCTGGTTGTGTTTTCTGTATGTCCAAGGCAACGTCTTTGACAAATACTGTTGTGAAATAACGATGATAAGATAACGATGACTACTTCCTCTTTTGTGTGATTCAAAGCTAGAGTAGACAGTTTTCGGATATGCTAGCAATAGCAACCTAGCTTTAAAAGCATAAGATCCCAAACTCTGAGTGAATGCATTGATTAGACGAACATTTTATGGTCCTGTGGCTTCCACAGAAGATATATATTTATATAAATATATTTAGATCACTTTACTTCGTTAATGCAATCAGAATGTGGTTAAATTTTTGTTATTTACCAAGAATAACAAAAAATGATTCTGAAAAAAAATACCCTACTTTTAATTTATTATTCTGCTAAAAAAGACTTTTAATGTTGTTTATTTGACATTTTTTGACATATTTGTCATTTTGTTTTGTATGTCTCGAGTTCATACAAAAATGAACAATACTAGCAGTGTCAATTTAACTTGTAATTTAATTGTATGTTATATGTTATATTATTTATAATTAAATTGTTGTCAGACAGTGCAAATAGATGACAAAGCTATATTGAAATCAAAGTAACTACCTTTTGGTTGTCTGTTTAATACACTGTGTGCTGTAATCTGTGTGTGTGCGTGTAGATCATAGATCAGTAAAGCAGATTTACCATAGATGTGTTTACACTCAATGTCTGCAGATCTTTCAGTCTTTTCTTCAGCATGCATCTTCAGCATGAAAACATTCATCATAAAGGCTCTTTGTGTGTCTGAGTAATACCCTTCATGCATTAATGAAGAGCTCTGTTGAGTATCAGTTCACAAACAACATCAACACATATCTCATCTTCAGTCCATGCCTGCTGTGTCTGTGTAGATGTGTTAAAAAATGTGGCCTAATTAGCACCAAACTTGAAAACAGAAACGCATATGCGCCGAGTCAAGTTTTAAAGCAACATTCCCAAAGTAGGTGGGTATCTGCTGAATATTAACCAAAGACCACTGAAGTAAAAGCATTTAGCCTGGAGTGGCTGTCATTAAAGACACAGCAGGGCATGTCTGCGGCTGCCCGAAAATAACTCACAACCCCCACATGATAGGAAGCTGAGCCAGGCAGCACTCAAAATCTAACCTGCTCTCCTTCTAACAAAGCTGAGCTTTGAGTTTCAGCTAGTGTCTGCAAAAACTTCATGGACAGACACGGACAATTAAAGACAATATGGAATTTACTAGTTGAATATATGTCTCTGATCTGCACAAATCATCAGTGCAAAAGTGTTTTTATTTAAATGTTAACTTTTGCTCCACAATTGATTAAATACATGTTGGTTTCTGGTGCCATAACCAAAACTGTGTGAATATGGAAAAAAGTAGATGATAAATTCAGTTTCTAAAGAAAATATGACACACACATTCATATTCTGAAGAAAACATGATTCTTTTTTGCCCTTGCAATATTTGCAGCCACGATGCTAGGATGTTTTACATATAATATTATGTGTAATATTATGGTCCCTCAAAAAATTGATTCCTCCTTCAATAAATGTCTATGATTTTTTGTTGCCTGCTAGTTAAAACTATTCGCCTGTTCACCTGTAAGGTTAATAAACCAGATGATTTGAAGTATTGCCCTATTTCATACCAGTGTGTAGCCATCTAAAACCACAAGAAAGGCACTGTTAGGAACATTAGTCATGGCCCATCTCTACGCTTTAGTTTTCAGAGGTCTTTGAGTTTCAAAGAGCATGTAATGTAGATACCAGTCTATAGCACCAGTTCCTCTTTTCATTTGGAGGAAGTTCAGCATATGTTCCTTTCCTCAGATGAGCAAGACTGTGGCTGCTTAGGGATTTCAACAGGGGGACAGCACAACTTCTGTAGTACCCACACACCTGCCCCAGAGACTCAATGGTTTAGTCTTTTTAAGTCCCTCTTAAGCCCATATTGAAAAGCTACATTTAATGAGATGGGCAGGAATTGAGTGTGTACAAGAAGCTAAATCCTCTCTCACAGACACCCTGTTTCCCTAAAACAGGCCAGCCCCTCCACAAGCACACTGAAGTTCATCATTTAGCTGATGGAATGGTCATAACTGACCAGGACTGTGGGTCAGGCAAGCATGAGCTTTGTGTGTGTTCAGTTGTTTTTAGTTGTGTGCTTAAGTCTCCGCACTAAAGATTGAGGTAACAAATTAAGAAATGTGTGTGATTTAAATCGGTGTAACCTTTCACCCTGCGAGGCTTTGCATGTTTAAAATATTACTTATGGCTTTAGACAAGTGTCACACTTGTAAACACTTATCTAATTTACTTAGAATAGGGGAATTGATGTCTCCTTGACAACCGTTGGCTGGCCTTTGATAGACAGGCATTGTGATTGGCAGCAAAAGGGTGGGAGTGGTTTGGAGAAATAATCTATGAAGTATTGGGTTTGCTAAGTGAATACAGGGCTCGCAAAATTTAAAAATCCCTGGTAGCCCTTCGGGCAGGCACTCTTCAGATTTTGGTAGCTCGAAATGAATTTTAGTAGCCCAGATAAAAAAGTAGTAGAATATTGTAAAGGAGACAAAACATTAATCAAAAAACTGTTTTCATAACACAAATAACAACAATCTTAAAAAATAATCAAATTACAATCATCAATACAAATATTTGGTTCTAACTGTACTGAAATTTTTATAAAATTCTATGAACAATATAGAACATAATTCAGCCTGTGTCCGATTCTGAATCTGAAATAAGAAAATGTCACTCGACTTTAAGGGCATAGCATCTTCTTCATCAGTTTTCTCCATTTGTGCATCGGTCTCCACTTCAGAACTGAAATACTGTAAATCCATGCACGCACACATGCACACACATAACTATCAGCGATTTTCGCAATTCTCTCCACTGTGCATGCGCTCTCTGTCACATTTAATCTTGCTGCGGGAGTTTTCACTTGTCATGTGAGGAGAGTAATGACTGACAGGACGAGCGTCACTGATACACAGTTTGCACAATTGCGAATTGAAAGTGAAAAGTAAAAGCGAGCTCACATTTAAATGCGATTTCAATACCCCACATATTGATAGTGAAAATTACATACAACATAATTAACGGACCAAATTTGTTGGAGAATGCAAAAGCATTGCAATGTATTTTTCCTCATAAGATAGCCCGAAGGGCAGGGCGGAAATACATTTTGGTACCCTGACTGGATGACACAATAGCCCCAGGACGTCAAGCTAGCGATTTTGCAAAACCCTGAAATATGTAACAAATGACATTTTGACAGTGACCACGTCTGACCAGGTGCTTGATGCCTGGAATGCTGATGTCATAGCGGAGATCATGGGAACTTGCACTTGTGTAAATGAATTAGGTCACACTCCCAATGTAGTTTTTTATTCTAAGGTTTCTAACATAAATATGGCCAGTGTAATGTGCACAGATGATGTTAGACTATTACAATGTGTTAAATGACTTTGGGATGTCCAAGACCAAAATGGGTATTTACAGCAAGTCTGTAAATTACAGCAACATAGAAAAACATGGATAACAAGAAGCAAAACAAAAAATCTTTATTCATTCACATTGAATCAGAAAAAAATCATACTAGGATGATTTATCATTTATTTTTTGATAAAAAATAAATTTTTATTTATTTGTATATTTATCATTTATTAACTGTTTTTGATGATACATTTGCAACAGTACTTGCAATGGCTTGCAGTGGACAAAATTATTTGTGAATATTTGATATTTTATATGTTTTTTTTTCTCATTTAAAATGTAATCAATTGTTATTATGTAAACATTGTTATTATTTTACCTTATTTTTTGGCATTTACTTGCAGCGAATTTGTTGTGAACAGGCCTTACACAAACATCCCTGTTCCACTCACACTCATCTGCAACACCCATATGTGTTATGCACCTTTTGTGTCTTTTTCTCGTTTGTCTAATTTGATGCTTGTTCATTTCGATTGTATGAACTGTAGAATAAGGGACACATGTGGCCTGTGTTCTCCAGACTTATCTGCCTTTTTATTCCTTCCTGTCAGAGCAGAAGAGTGGGCTACAGTATCACAAATAGCTCAGTGGATGCTGTACTTAAAAACAGAATTTCAAATAAACATTATGCTTTGAAATCTCTTGACTCATTTCTTGTAGTGAGCATGTGGGTGCCTTAAACTAAATCTACTGAACTGCAAGCAGATTTTGGAATTTATCTCTTCAATGTCTTATTGACGACTGTATGCTTACACTCAATGAACTGTAAATGTGATTAACATCAGCAGCAGCTTTCCTGTAGCTCAGTGGTTAGAGCATGGTGTTAACAATGCCAAGGTCATGGGTTCGATCCCAGGGATTGCAATGTAAAGATCAGAACAACGTATAGTATAATGCAATGTAAGTCGCTTTGGATAAAAGCGTCTGCCAAATGCATAAATGTAAATGTAAATCAGAAGGTGGGAGAGACTTGAAGAAATCTATACATTTTTGCCTTACACTGTTTGTCTGGATTTGTGAGCCATGTGGTTGCTGAATCTGTGACCTAGCAACCTGTGCTCTGGTTGTTCTTTGTGCATGTGCTCTGACACATTAAGCCATGGTGCTCATGTGGCCGATGTAAGTTTGTAGAATGAAGATGGCTCTCAACATGTCATGAACTTGTTCCCCTCTTCTCCTTAAAATAACAGAGGCTTAAAAAAAGGCTTTAAATAAAGTCAGTGAGTTAGATTGCTATTGGCCTCCACATTATCCTTTAACCTTGGGGCCTGGACTTTGAATCTATTTCCTGATATTCCTAATCAGGAATCTTGTTAATTAACAGTAAATGGGAACCAGGCTAGTTTAAATGACAAACACGGCCATTGTCCATAGTAAGTATGGCTGGTGCAGATGCTAGCTCTGGAATGGTAATTCCTTTAATTGCAATTGAGGCCACATTAGCGATAGTGACTAGGTAATTACATGAACCTGACTCATCTCTTGTAAATTGACTGGAAATATAAACAAAACTACTAAAATTGCATGTAGTTACTGTGTTTGTAGAGAAAAGCCATCAGTGCTACCAGTAAATTGAGGTATATGTTTATTGGCATCCAATTTCAGGTCTAGTAGCCATGCTGGACTGCTTGGAATTGCATTGTAGGTGTTTCTGTTCATTTTTACCATAAACTTTAAATTTGTACAAATATTGTTAATTCAGCTGACATTTTAAATTACAACGGTGGCTGTGTACCAGTTTTAGTTTCTATATGTGTGAGGAGAGTGTGTTGTATGGAGCTCTCTGGTGAAACTCTAGCTGACAACACAATAGATAAAGTAGCCCCTTCATCTTTGTTGGGGCCTTTGTTGGGATCTGCCTCAACATTTCATATTCTGTTGCAGGAGGCCCCTTATCATATCTGGTCTGGATGTCACCATCATTTTTTCTGAAGTGTGTGTGTGTGTTTGTTTGTGCATGTTTGTCTCAGTTTATATGAGGAGGTGCTGTTTGTTTAAACTGGTTTAAATTGACCTTTAGCATGAAGTGGGAAAAGACATTCAAACGAAAGTGAGTCAGGAGAGAAGTGAGTGTCATAAAAGAAAACGTTTAGTATTTCCAGACAGATTCATGATTCAAATGGCACAATAATTTACATAATGCAAACAGAGGACAAAAATGAGGACATTTAAATGGGCTAATGTTTTATATTCTGTGCTATAATATATACAATTTATAACTTGTTTATCCAAAGGTTTTATCAGAATTAACTAACTTCAGGGAAAAATTTGGTCCCTGAATAGCAAAGTAACCACACATTGCTGTAATTAGCCTGTAATTAGATGTTTGCGTAAATAAATCCACAGATGATTTCTTTGGTTTAAAAGGTTTAATCTTTTTTAGAAGCATTAAACATTATAAATTATTAAAATGCTAACAGAAATCATGAAAGCAGGAATTGCCACATCTTTTATGCATACAGCATATACACACACTTTATTTTCTCTGTTTAACATATCTGACGTTATTTCTTTCTTTGTTCATCTTTCCCTCTTTCTTTTCAACACTTTCCCAACATTCATAAGTAATTCCCATCTCTGTTACAAGAAACACACACTTGAGACAAAGAGTGTGTCGTAAGCAACATGTTCTTCGGATCAGCCTGCGCGATTGTTTAGTAAAGCCCATTGCTGTGTTTTTCTGGATTGACCTGTGGTTGGTAGGTCCCTCTGCACCCACTCACAAGAAATCAGGGTGATCCCAGTGTGTATTTTTTTGGGTGGACATGTACCTGTTTTAGAAAGTGTCCTATAAATATTGTTTTAAGGGTGGAAAAGGCACATGGCATTTAATCTAGATCTAGGTAAATCTAGTATTGGTCTAGACTGTAGGCCAGACAACCCAACATTCCCTGAGTCATTACAAGGTATTTTAAACCTCAGATCAGATTAAGCCTGTATTAAATGAGGCATTTGATTGGACGTTGTGGATGGACAGAATAAAGTACTCTCTCTCTTTGAAGTCTCTGGTAAAGTAAAACTTTGAAGTTTATACTGAGCTACTTTAAACTTTTATTTATTTAATGTCAGTCTGTTAGTCTGACTGACTTTTCCTGTGAAATACATCCTGACAGCTCAAATTAGAAATCTTTATTATAAAATTACCATTGTGAATCAGGGTAAGGTAAGGAGACAGTTTTGGACACTGTTGCATTATATCCTTGATCAATAACTGTTTTTGTTAATTTTTTACCAATAAAAGTTATGAATTGCAGCTTTAATGCATACAAATGTAGTGCATACATGGGCTCTTTTCTGGAATTAAAGGCATAGTTCACCAAAAATCGGTTTCTGTCCCTATTTTTTGTGGCAGTTGTGGCAGGTTTTATATCAATGATGCCCCAATGTGATTGCTTCTTGTTTTGTAGGCCATGATGCATTATGTTTGAATACACAAAAATGTGGGCCTGTTTCTAACATAAAGATCTCATATGGCTTTAGAAGATTCAGAAAGTCACATGACTGATTTATAGTACTTTGTGATTCTTTTTGTATCGGTCAACACATACCCCCCTTCTATGGATAAAAGGAGCTCTGATTTCTTTTTGCATTCCACAGAAAATAAACAGAATAACATGTTGGTGAGTAAATGAAGACAGAATTTTCATTTTTAGCTGAACTGTTCCTGTAAATCTAACCACACAAGATTCCCCTCTGTGAACCTGCTCGTTTGATAATGAATAGTTATTTTGATAGTTTTGCACAGATGGCAGTTGGAGCAACAGTGTGGTAATCCATCGTAACTCTGCCCTGCTGAAATCTGCCCACAGTCCTCACATGATTAAATCAAGACCAAAGTGAACTACATGACCTTTTTTAATTTGCATTTTCTTTGATAGGTTCAGGCTGAAGAGTGATGAGTGTGAGAGAAATTGCTAGACTCAAACAAAACGTCCGAAGACACGGCTGTACTTCTGTAGCCAGAAATGACTCAATGTTTTGGCAAGACCTAGAACTGTTCCTAACCTTTGGTCCAGTCTCTCTCTTTTTCGCTCACTCGCTCTCTTGCTCACTCCCTCAATCTCTTGCTCACTCCTTTACTCTCTTTTTATTCTTTATGATGTATCTTTATGTTACTCTCTCTCATTACATGGCTATATTTTTTGCAGTAAATCTACACATCCTTAAATTGTCATAAATTCATTTAAAAGGCAAAATAAAAGTATATCTTGAGGTTTAATCCTAACCTATTTTCAAATAGATAGCAACGTTTCTTGTTATAAGCTAGTTTTTATGCTAAATACAAATACTGAGTAGCACATTTCCAGTGTTCTCTCTCACATTCATTCCCACTTTCATTTTATCCTGAAGTGCTTGTTTTGTACCTCACCTGTGCATGATACAGAATATGAGACCACACAGTCTGCGGTTTGAAGACAGATCATCTAGAGGAACACATTTGTGTTCAGAATGGTTGTAAAGTTTGTCACATGTCACGTTGTGCTCTGGACTTCTCATCCTGTCTTTCCTACGTTATTCAGCGACCCACGGAACGAGAGATTTGGGTGTTTTTCGGCTTCATCCCCCCATCCTGTCAGAGGGGGTTTTGTTCCCTTGATGAGGAGAACAGTGGCTGTTTTAAATTCACAGGACTGTTACATATTCATAAAAGTCTTATACATGACATACATTACATGTATACATTACATTTCTCTTGTTCTGTCTCCTGTATGTGTCTCAAAGATATGATAATCATTCCAGGTCAGGTCATTATTAGATGTTCCCTTACAAAAATTACAAATGACAAAAAGTGTTATATTGTAAGTGTAGGAGTCGAAGTGTAGTAACCATAGTTTTTGATGCATCGATTCGCATTTATATAACCACAGTTTTACTACAAATACCATTGTTAAACTATGGTTGCTTTAGCAAAATCATGGTTAATTTGTGCTTACTTTGAAGTAATCCTAGTAACCATTTGGTATAAACTATAGGAAAAACTTTGGTTAATTGTCATACGGGTTTGTGTAGCCCATGTTAACATTAATTGCGATGCCAGCAGTTGTGAAATAGGATGCAATCTTGTTTGGTAGACCTTGAACATGGACCCATTGACAAGCCTGACTACATAATGTGCTGCTGTGAACTGTAGGCCAGCAATAGACTAATGGTCAAAGATAAGAAAGCAGACAGCATATTGATTTCTAAAACCACAGTTTGTCATGTCAATTTAATGATTTACTCATCTGTCACAATAATGTAATGCTCTTAAATGATCTTCATGCAGTTAATCCAAGTTTTAATTAATTGAGAGCCCTAGTGTTATGCATTTTAACGGTTATGAAAGTCATGTTGTCCACCATACAGGGACGTAAGTCTGCACTGTACTTACACTTTGACTGGGATACACACACACTCTAAATGGCAACAGCAGGTGTGATTTTTCTATTCGATAAAGCAGGGCTCACAGGATGCACAAGATTGTATTTCACCTACTGAATAAGCAGTCAGAGAGACATGAATAGAGAGAGGGAGAGAGACAGGAAGTTTCCTGAGGTAGACTTTCCCTCTGAGGTCTCCAGCTAACAGATGAGAGATGACAGATGTATAAGAAATAGGGTTCACACCTGGTTCTCTTCATCAAACAGAGAGTAATTAACCTTCATTGGTGACCTCATGAAGCAGGTGAACTTGACCTTGTGCTGTGAGATTGTTCAACAACCCAGAGAATCCATCATAACAAAGCTTTCTCTGTATGATTAAAGACAAAAGACATTTCTGTTTTCACTCTTAAGATTAATATGAGCAATCTTCAGATTACACGTTGTGATCTTATGATGTCATTCCTTTTTAATTTGCATGTCCTTCAACACTTAAATCTACGTAAATACAGCCCATATGGTGTGTTCGGTCATATGTAAACCACAGTGGACTGGTGCAATAAAAGATGCTGTATGGAAAACAGATGATGGCGCTTTCATGTCATAAGATTAGGTCTGATATAAAGCTCCAGTGCATCACAAATGTTGTTGTCCGTCATCTCCAAGAAACACTGGCTTTGGCACTGTGACTGTACTGTTGATCAGATAAAGTCAAACACTGATATATTTAGACCCTGTGAAGGTCTCAGAGAGAGTGTCTTGTGGATTGAGTATCATGTGAATCCATGTGTGTGTGCGAACAGGATTGCAAAATTAGAAGAGTTCTTGGCGTGACCTGTAGTCAGGGGACTGTTCCGATGTTGTTGTCTTCAAATTTGAGGCAAAATAGGTGGAATGAGATTAGGACATGTTGCAGGCCAGACTCAAACCTGCTCACTCGTATGAGCTCCAGATGTCATGTTTATAACTCCATGATGGACACACCCTGACTGGACAGTGGAGTTGTAATCCAAGGAAGCAGAATCACAATTTGTAAAGAACTGTAATAAAATCATTTTAAACTAAAACAGTTTTTGAATATCAAACTGTTGGCATGAAAAGACTTAACTGAAAGTTAAAAAATATAGGTTATATAGGTTTACAAAACAGAAAGGGTTCACAGGGTGAACATTTTAAGAATCCCAAACAATCCCACACCCGGATTGTCATTAATTGTGTTAAATGTAAAAGCGAGTTATACATTATTTAGAATTTCTCAGAAAGTTCCACAGAAGTCAAATGCATCTGGAACAACATGGGAGTGAGTAAATGATGACTGAATTTTTGTGTGAACTGTCCCTTTAGGTACCTTGTCAATACAGCTGCTTTCTGCAGAGAATGTTTGTATTAACATTAGGAGTTGCATTCCTTCTTTGTAAATGTGTAACAGTGTAGCATGTCAAATAGGCCCACATGAGTTTACTAATAGATGGAATGAATAACCGCATACACACACCCAGACATGCACAGAGAGAATTTGGGGTCTTGTAAGGGGCCTCTGTATTAGCTTTCAAAGAATAGAGTGAGTCTAATTTTTATGGCATTTATTTTAAAGATTTGGCATTTATGATCTGAGTGCTAAACAGGCATGAAGTTCTGGTCCATTTAAAAGCTTTCTCTATTACTTGGTGAATAGCAACAGTGTGGCATCGTTCAACACTCAGAAGTGACTTTTGATCTCCTGCCACCCATTTGGTTTTAAACAGGCAGGTTGGTACTTGTAAATGACTCCACCCTTGACAGAAAAGCTACACTCACACACAGTGGCAGTCCAAATGGCTGGAGGTGTTTGAACGGCTGCCTGTGGAGACATTTATTGACTTTCACTGTGGTGCGAATGAGCCAAGCCAGTATGGGAGTCGTGCAAGAAAAACCAATCACAAAAGGCCAGTGTTTGGTCAGGACCAATCAGACTTGTTTAAATGACTGATTGACAGGCTGTTCATAACAAACTGCTTGTTTAATGTCACCGTGTGACAGATGTGTGTCAGGCAGCTTTTATGAGTGCGTGATTATAAGTAAATAAATAGAGTACTAGGTTTTCACATTTTCTAAAAATAAATGTGAGTGGTGCTTGCTCGAGCAAAACTCTGCACATTGCTAGGGTGTTCGTGATAGTTGTCAGGATGTTGCTATGTAATTTCTTCAATATACTGAGTTTTTTTGCATTGCTAGGGTGGTTGTTAGGATGTTCTGGGCAGTTGGCTAGGATGTTCCTATTGGTTGCTTACTGGCACAAATCAACAGAGCGTATCCCCAAATGTATATGATAGCCTGGTTCCACCGTTAATCTGTTTTGCCATTTACATTGTGACCTGATAAATCCAGTCTCACACCTCTGCGTTTAAGCAGAGATTAATTATCATTTATGTTTTTATTACAAATGGTGCACATTTGTAACATTTACAGGGGTTTGTTTAAAATGTTTTTTTTTAAAACAGCAGGCACAATTTATGAGCAGTAGTAATAGTTATGCCTGCTTTAGCAAACCCCACAGGGTTTGGAAAACACTTTTTCCAAAACCTGTTTCATCATGCCTGTGAAATTTATTTGCGTCTTGAATTTTGACCGAGTCAGCAAGGTTGGATAAAAGAAGTATCCATGTGCTTTCAGGTCTCGGCTTAAAAGCTTTTACATTCTATTAAAACGTTACGTATGCTAACATACACAAGCTCACAGACTGACAGTGATGCACAGTCAAAAATCCTCTTGTTTTGGAATGTCACACAGGTGTCCTTGGAGGTGAATGGATAGAATCTGCCCTCCACACACAGACATACAGCAGTGTGCATTCCTGTCCTCAAGACCACACATTGCGCTCGACAGATACACACACACACAGCCTTTGCTTTCCCGTGGCTATTTTACATTCCACAGCCCACACGCTGTGTGGTGTTTTAAATCAAAGTTCATTTAATTGCACCAATCACAGAAATAACGTAAACACGTAAACAACTGCTTACCTCACCTTTATTTTCATATGTTGATCCTTGAAGGGAATTTCAGCTAGTAAATTTTGCAGATAGCAAACCAAACCAGTTTGTCACTCTTATATGTTATAAGTGCATTAATACTGTTTGCATAACTTAAAGATAGAAATATGGATAAGAAGCATGGAAGTTTATACTTGATTTACACAGCACAAAGTGTGTTAATATAGCATGCATAGATAAAGCGGGGTGGTTTGATTCCTCCTGCTTTGAAGACACACAGCATGCCAAACAGAAATGTAAGCACTCCTGATATCATCTTTTCCACTGAAGACCCACAATGCACTTGTGATGTTTCTACTGTGTGCATGATTTATCACAGTATGGGTAAAAGCAAAGCGATATC
This sequence comes from Botia almorhae, assembly GCA_036877575.1. Classification (NCBI taxonomy): domain Eukaryota; kingdom Metazoa; phylum Chordata; class Actinopteri; order Cypriniformes; family Botiidae; genus Botia; species Botia almorhae. Next base: position 22,858 of record JAZGTJ010007106.1, read on the forward strand.
TACTTCAGTCGAATTCAGTTTGACTGTGCCACCAAACTATATGTCGGTTTCCATCATTCTATGAACAATGAGCAAAATGTAAAACATAAGCAGATGGTCAAGTGTGAAATGCTGTGTGTTTATAATGAATTAAGGACTTTTTGCAATGACATCACCAGAGATCCCATACCTATTGCTTTACCTACCTAGCAGAAGAACCCAAGAAGTGCTATGGGCTTGCAACATTTTGTGTCTTCACATAGTCTTTTACATAGACAGAAATAACGTAAACTTTTACATAGACAGTTCATAGACCATCTATTGTGTAGTACACATGCATATGACCTTATGATAAACAATAAAATGTGTAATAATACCACATATTCTGTATTCCGTTACATGTATTGTCATAATTTTCTTTCTATTATATGTAAAGCTACTTTGAAGCAATGCAAAATTGTAATGTTCATTGTCACACACACACATACAGAAGTGTTTTGTAAGTGAATTCATGGCTTGGCTTGTTTATCTGTCTATGACTCAACTGTACTGTGTGTCATAGAGGGCAACAGACCTACTGATTTACACATCTCACATGTTACCATTGGCCATTCTAAGGCACAAACCTCAAGAATAAATCACCTTCAGCAGGATTTGTTGCACTGTGGGCATCCTAATTTATGTAAATGG
>JAZGTJ010007107.1:0-23525 GCA_036877575.1 Botia almorhae
AAACTTACCTCATCGATGTTATAAGACACAGAAGAAGCGTCACCAGAATCAGCATCTGTGGCAGTTGCTGTAAGTATTGTACTGCCGACAGGTGTATTCTGAGGGAGGGAAAAAAAGATAAAAACTGTATTACAGCAAATAAATCAAATGAAATGAAAATACTCTAATATTCTGCATAAAGAAAACAAACAACTTATTGTATCTTTTCTCACATTACAGTACTAAGAATGTCACAGCATTAATTGCAATGGGGAAAAATGCTGCAAGTAAAAAATAATAATTTTTAATAATAATAATATGAAAAATAAAATATGATGCAGGTGTGTTCTTGACTGGTTTACTGAGATTCACCCTTATTTCTTGAGCACCTTTCTATGCTAAACATCTTAGACTGTGGGTAAAGTTCAAACAGAGCAGATTACAGACAGATTTAGCCAAACGCACAACACACACAGGATTAACATCATCCAAGCTTGTAGATTTTAACGCCTCTTAACATAGCATCATTAACTGTTAACGTGACAACTGTAAAAGGTGTAGAGTCTCCTGTGCATCCAATTTGTTAATCAATGCAGCACGATAATCTATAAATCTCATTATTACCAAAGTCCCTTTAAGGAAAGTCTATTTCAGCTAACAGAAGACCAAGTCCTATCTACTTGAATGGGAGAAGACTGATATCTCTTAAATCGCTGGCTAAGGTCACAATAAAACAATATATTTCAGATCAACTATTAAACCTGAAAGCAACGGTGCCATAAATTCTGTTTCTCAAGCTTAATTTACACTATAAAAACATGTTGCTCAATATCATTTCAGCTAATGCACATATACAAAGGCTGTCTAGTATCTTGCAACACTCTGTATAAAGCCCCTCCCTCAAAGAATGTTACTGTTTGATGATTGGCTCTTTCTACTAGAAGGCGGCATTTAGATTGCTAGAGTGGCCATGGTGAGCATGTTGCAGTTACCCCCCATTAATTGTAATTGAGATAAAGGGCATATAAACTCACCTCCTCAACCTCCCTGTTGTATGGAAGGTTAAGGAAAATTGGTGCGTTGTCATTGGCATCTTCGACAGCAACATAAACACTTTTTTTCATCTGAAAAGGGAAGAGAGACATTAGAATTTAGAAAAGGGAATTTTCTGAACGTTGTAATATTTAACGCTCACATTGGATTTTACTTACATCTGGATAAACATTATCATTCACTACAGCCTCTATGGTAAAGACGTCTTTTGCCTGATGAAAGGAAATAAAAAAAGAAACTGTAAAGTGTAACAAAAATTTTGTGGAAATTATTTAGAATTCAGAATTCCCAATCCTCATCCCAATTCAGGAATGATGTCCTGAATTATCCCTACTCCACCTCTCTGTCCAGCTGGGTCTTAATCCTGACTTCACCAGTCGTTTTGTTGACAGTGAAATAAAAAGCATTTGGTCCTCTGATATCATATGTTAAAATGTCATTGTCCAAATCATACGCTTCAATTTGAAATGCAAATTCACCTGTCAGGTAAAAATGTAATAGGAAATATTCAATTAATGCTTAGATACAATAAGGCAAAATTGGATCATTTAAAAACAGATATAGAACTGAAGATATACAGACCTTCTTTAGTATCTTCTCTCACTGTTACCACCGTTGTGTTAATCACAGGCAAAGATTGACAGTAAGCTGAAGAGATCATGTACATATCACAGCATTTTAATGGATGACAAACATTTTAATGGATGTTTCTTTTAAAGAACAACATTTGTGAAGTTTTTTTTGTCATTAACAATAAAACTTTATTAGCTCTGCTTACGATGTGAATATTGTTATTAAATTTGGACTTTGAGCTATTTCTGGGATACTTACAGGAGGTTATGAAGGCAAAAAGGAGGAATACCAGATTGCCCATCTTCCTTATTTCTGTCTTTGAGGTATAGCGTTAAAGAATATAAAACAGACCAAAAACATGTCACATTATTCACTGTAGAATATGTATGCTATTCCATCTCTTAAAGTGAACACAAACTCTCTAAATGTTAAGACAACAAGAATATTTCTAAAAAAAAATCAGTGACTGTTCAGTATTTTAATATAGGTCAATGTCATGTACAAATAGTTATAGAACAAATCTTCAATGACATAAAAAACAGCTTATTTGCAGCTGTTGACTGGGATGGTTGAATATCATATGCCATATCCAGAATCTGCATTCAGTATAATATCCTCAAATCACAAATGAGATTTCTTTAATATCACAAATATTTCTTGTCAACAATTACCTTAAATGAAAAAAAAAAACAGAGAATAGTTTATGAATAAATTAAAACTCAAATGATGAGTGATTAAAACCAAACTGTGCTCAGATTGTGCTTAAAGATAACAAAGACGCCAATCGAATGTAAGAGATTTCAATTTGAGCTCAAACATTTTTCATAAAATTCCTCCTAGATAATTTGATGAGTGAATTTTACAGATCTCTATTATTACTGTATTGTCTCATTTGTGTCTTTTTTTAAATATAAGAAACTTTTGAGACACATGATGTTTAAATTGTGTTTAAACTCTTGGGTGATCCTGGAAAATCTCAGTGGCTATTAAAGAATTTACTTTGTTTGTTTAATGGCAACAGAAGTCACACTTAATTTGCTGAAAAATGAACGAATACAAAGCTTACCTTGCCCAGTCTGCCCTCAATGCAGTTTCAACAGATGTTCCTCAAGTGAGAAAACACTATGTAATAGATGAGACCTTTGACTAGTGCATCACCGGGTATTACTGTCACTCAGTTGTAAAGGTAAATCATTAACATTGAATGGCAGAGGAGGCTGTGTGCCTAATGCAGTCTTCTCACCATGTGGACACATGACAAAGCTGCTTAGTGGCACCTGTAAAAAGCAGATCTTAGAACAGAGAAAACAATTACAGTCTGGGTAGGCAAACGAATGGCATAACAGATGTTAATCCAAAATAAACCAATTCATTCACAGATTGATTTAGCAACCTCTGGGTAATGACAAAGGCAAAACCTTGAACAGTGACAAAAATAGAAATAAAGGGACATTACATGACAAAGAAGATAAAAGCAACATGCAACAGAACAAATGCTTACAATTCCATACAAGATTTCCATAAAGAAATAAATATATTATTTAAATATGTTCCAGATGCTAAATATAAATACATCACTTTGACAGGTTTGTTATTTATATCCATAAGGCAGACAACAGCACAAAGAAATACCTGGAAATTAAACAAACAAATGAACAATATGTAAAAAAAATTGTAAAAATGCTTTGTCACAAATGTTTATTGTTTATCCACGTATCCTAAAATCAAACCTGTACAGACCACCAGAATTCCATTCTAATCTTATCAACTTAGACTTTGGTTCATAATGCTTGAGCTTCCAGCCAAAGATGAACAATGGGTGAGGCTCCACAGTCATAAAGACTCATACCAGTGTACAACACACATTGAGCCATTAACAACATTTTGTAATTAAATTGGCGGGTGACATCACTTTACAGGCAATAGTATAATGTGCATTACAATAAGGTAAGTTTGGATGTAATGTCACTATCAGCTATTACACACAAGCATTGCCTGGTTAATCGATAATCTGTATAATAGACTTCCATAGCACCAAATTGTTTTGTTCATTTATGGCTGTAAACAATGTAGCAAGCTCAAGCAAAGGTTATGAAATGTATGGGCAGATTCTTTTTAAATATATAGATTATTTTTGTATCTAAAATATTTTAATAATATTTATAGCCCAAAAGTGTTATCTGGCTAAACTAAATTAAATTAAACTAAACTAAATTAAAGATATATGAAATTAACAATATCAAATTTTCAAGATACAACTATTGTTGTACATAAAGTAGAATTAATAACGTTAAAGTGAGCTTAACCTGATCATATTTTTTTTAATTACGCTATACACTTTTATAGACATATTTCAATTACAACATTATCATATTATATTTTCAAATAAGTTACAGAATTCAAAGGACTGCTTAACAGGAACGATCTTGTTTCTCATCTGGCCAGTAGAGGGAGACAAATCACAGACTGGAGTTTACGTAATGTGACCCTGATAAGTTTACCCATAGTGAAACAAAAAATCATATCGATCATGACACGTCCCTCTCTCATGTTTAACTGCAAATTTGTTTAATAAAGTAAATAAATAAACCACGGGTTTATTACAATCATCATATTTAGGAAACAAAAATAATTCACTTAGAATCATCTATTTAATCATTGCTGATGCCCAGTGAGGAATATCACCCTTGTTATTAAATGTGGGGAACAGAATATCAGGTCCGTCCTCAATGACCTAACCGTGCTACTGTGATCTTGTTACCCGAGACATGACATTGGGAGTTCAGAGGAGAAGTTTTTACAATATTTACGGTAGAGAAAGACAGCGGCCTCTAAATGCCCCTCAAAGGGGTATGTCATGAAAACACGCAAATAGGAGGCGGACGACACAGGGTTCAACCGAGGGCTCAACGTTGATTTCCTCAAACCCTGACGTGTTCGGGGGGTGACTGTTCCGCGCGACATGCGAGGAGTAATGCCATATTCTGTCTCCTGTCCTTGCGCGAGCTCCCGTTTGTACCTTTTCCCACATTCAGTGGTGAAATCCACGGAATGTTCCATTAACGGGAACAACTGAGGATCATGCCGCACCGAATATGGGAGAGATGTGACGAATTGCACGGAGAAATGTCAGCCACTGAGATGCTCACAAACTAACCATCAGGTAAAGCGCTTGCCCCGTCCTCATGTAGATGGCACGAGGGTTTGCACGGTCTTGCATGCACTGCAAACATGCATCGGCGTGTTTTTCATCTGTCATCCCTCTGAAGCCTGGAGCCCCTCCTTGTTTTGTTGCTATAATGCTGTAATGTTTACATTGGATGAGAAGTGCATGGATGACAGGGACGCGGCTTGGAGTCTCCTGCGCTTTTCTCCGATATGCGTGATTTTTGCACGGGCAGGCCACCATGAGCTGAATGTATTTCAGTCATTTCTCTGTAAGATAACATTAGGAAGGAATGTTACATTGCGGTGTTTTCTCTCTGCAGTAAGAGTCAGACGAGTGGTCCTTTAAAACTGGTGCATAAACGATCCTGACCTGCGCGTGCTCAACCACATTAAATTCATATTTATGACTTTTGGGTATGGAGCTCATATACAGGGAACGCTTCAAATCACCCTCATACTTCTGGTACAGAATGCTACACGCATTGCATGCTGCATTTTTTACAAACATAAAATGTACATATTTTTCAGTTGTCAATTTAAAATAACTTTAAGTTGCATTTAGTAAATATGATATTACTTCGATGAATAGGTTTGCATGTGTTTGATTCTGGCCGCCGGCTCGCCATTTGGCGCAAGGCTTATGTAACAGACTGGGCTGTGTCACACCGTCTGTGATAGAGAGGCGGATGAGAACTGCTTTTGTAGACAGCTAGAGTTAGCGCCACAACATGATGCTGTTTAATGTCTTTCATAGTCTACATAACAACAACAGTAATCATTACAAAAATAATACTAATAATCACAAATTATTATTGTTGTTGTTGTTATCTACACGTGTTAACGTATTTAATGACCTTAGTTAACATGAACTAACGATTGACTTGCTTCTACAGCATTTATTAATGTTAATTTGAATTTTTTGGAAACGAAGAGTTGTTAACTCTGTTACTCAAATTATTAATTTATTAAGACAGTTTTGTACTATGAGTTATTATTTGTTAAAAATCCATAGTTTTGGAAGGATGTGGAAGGCAAATAACTGTTTATTACAAATAATAAAATGATTTTTATTTGGCACTTAGAAATAGACAGCGGGGGTCCATTTGATCATTTGACATGCTGGTTGAATTAATTTAGAGGGTACTTACTTTGTGCATTTTTATGAACGCAAGCTTGCTTTTGAGAAAGCCATTAAACAGAAGCAGTCCTTTAAATGATGTTGTTGGCTGTATCACCTGGTCTGGTAAAAGCAACATTTCCCCTTAAACAAATAGAGACTACACATGCAACCCGAAAAAATAACACCAGACACATAATAAATCATTACCCACGACATATTCTGAATTCATTAGAGGACTGCCCAGCCTGTCATGCGTTGTTGTGACTTTTGCACAACAAAACTCATCTGTTACTGTTTGACTACGAAATGTATTGTAAGTTTATGAAGTAATTGAACCATGAGACCATGCAAGCAGGGCCAATTCACCACACAACACTTGAAGTAGCTGGGTGGCTCTTCTGCGTGGTAGTTCTAAGAGGAAGAAGGCGTGACTAAACATGCACACAAGCACAACAATATTGAACAGCACCCAGGATTGAAAACACAGCGAGGAATGTCACAGATCAAACCCAGTTTGCACGCATCGGACGTAATGTTATTAAAGCAAACGACGGCTGCACGATATATTGTTTTATAATGAGTTAACTTATGTTAGGAAGCAACCGGAATAGACTTTTCTCCTTTATGTGCTGGAGATCACCGTCTGATCAACAACAACAGCAACCTCCAGACGATGAAACAGCGGATGCCCTAACGTGAACCGTGAGCGTTTTCTGATTTATGTGCACGATTATCTCGGATCACTCAACAAGTTCACAGGACAAGATTTGTGTTGCGTTTTTAATCGCTAAAAAACAACGCGCGGACAAGTCGGAAACTCACGCGCCATTGAAAACAAGTAAGCTCGTCTGGTGGCTTCATAGTTTAGGCGGCTAATAGTTCACAGGGCTGTTATGTACCACTCAAAATACAATCGCACACGCTGTTTCTCTTAAAACCTTTACATCTCTGACGTACAGCTTAAATGTGACGTTCAACCCAAAACATGTTCCCTTTGTCAGGGTTGCATCTCTGCATTTCCTGTTTAAGGCTCCATCTCGACACTAGGGATGGCTGTATGCTAGCGGTAGCAGCTAAGGACTTGAGAAGTGCATTGGATTAATTTTTCCGTGCACACTCTCCTTATATTTTAGTTGCAATTGTTTCGAAGCACGTGCTCGACTGCGGATGTTTGCACGAGCGCCTGTGAAACTTCGGCCTCGCGACTCTTTGTGTTTTTGTTGACGTCTACTGCTGGGCCACAGGGACACTTTTAAGTGATTTATTCACAAAATATAAGCACAATGTTGTTATTAAATGCAAATCCCATATAAATATTATATGCAAGCTTTTAAATATTAATTTTGCATGAATTGAAACGCACAGGGAAGAGCTGGGTTTGGTGGCGCTCCTTTGTTGTTGCTTTGTCTGTTTTGGAGCACATGGCCCTGCGCGCTTTTGTTGTTGAAGTTACAGCTCCCCCTCTTTGTGAAAAATCAGCTCTTCCATCTTAAACACGGTATACGCTTTTGCTTAACATTTGAATGTAATTGCTTTTAAGTATTAGACACGGTACTGTATTTTTGAAGCATGTAAAGTGTGCCATTATGTAATTGCTGTGTTGGAAAGTTTAGACTTGTATGGGAGATGTGTGAATAAATTAGTTTTTGTTATTCTACTAACATTTTACAATAAGGTCTCATTTATTAGCATTATTAAGTGCATTAGCTAACATGAAGTAACAACAAACAGTACATTTTACAGCATTTGTTAACCTTTATTAGTTATACGCGTGTTTATATGCGTTTGTTCATGAACACATTCATTTTAGTTTATTGTGCGTTAACTAATGTTAACTGATATCACGTTTGATTTTAAATATGTATAATGGTTACATTTTATTTTACAGTACGTGTACTTACAATGTACTTACCCAACTGCTAACAACATACTTAGATTTAGGGTTAGGTTCAGGGTTGGTAACTAATAATTACACAGTTAAACAGTAAGCACATGGTGCGTACATGTAGAACAGTGCTAAAAGTGCCACCTGTATTAGTAAATCATGCAATTAATGTAGCTAGATTACCACATGCTGCAGAAGTTCATTATTAGTTCCTGGTAACCAATAGTTAATTTATGTTAACATGTGGAACCAAATTGTACAGTGTTAACATTATTCTTTCTGCTTTTCAGTATCTTATCAGTATCACTATTGTCTTCTGTGATGTGGAAGCTACAGAATTAACATTAGATGTGATATTGCAGTTTTGGTGTATTTAATGAGCCACAGTGTATTTATTCGATGATACATAAATCTATTTTTTTATTGAGGTGTATTGTTTTGACAGCATTGCACAGTTTTGGGAAAAATTACCCTTTGTTTAAGCAATGCATGTTTCATCAAGGGCTTTCACACTTTAAATGATTAACAAAGGGTCATTTTAAAGCATTAGTTCACTCAAAAATACAAATAGTTGTTTTTTCTCACCCTCTCGTCATTTTAAACCTGAAAGACATTTTTCCTTTGTGCAATATACAAAACATTAAGTCTTGATGCGAAATGATGCGAATGGTATGCACACATCATTTTCACAAATAAATAGACATGTAAGTCTGGAACTGCAGGAGGAGTAAATAATGAGAGAATTCTTACCTTTGTGTTAACACCACCATAGCTTTCATTCTTATTTGACACCTTCCATACTCTACCCTGATTGAGCAATTCACGCTGTATTTTTTAAGCGCAGAAGGACTTTGTAGCCCAGGGTAAAAGCTGACCCAGGTTTAAAATAACAAATGTTGCTTACCCCAGAGTTGAAAAGAAATGGATTTAACTTCAAACACAAAATAATCACATTCAAACACAAAATAATAAACATGACTAAGTGAAATCCTGTTTATTCTATTTTGTTTGTTTACACATTTTTTTCTGCATCACAAACTTGTTGTTTGTTTCTTGTGTGTTAAGCAGAATCCTGACAATTGGAGGCTGTTAGACACAAGTGCCTCTTGCACTATTTGTCTCCACCCCAGGCGTGACTCGTTCGTACGACGTCACAAATGCGACCATGGGAAGTAGCAGTGAGTAGGCGGCCATCAACAGCCCCCCTAAACCAGAGGAGGGTCGTCGGGGAGCCTTGTATCACCCCTCTGCACCTCAGGAGAAGGTGAGGGGGCCACTACAATACGTTTATGCAACGTTTTTCACAGCAGTTATTCCTAGAACAAAGTTATGTATTTTTATCAAAGTAATTTTTAATATTTATATTCTTGGTGCCTCATAATTGGGAGTGGTGAGGTAGTAGTTAACGATCTGGAGACTCAACAGATAATATAGAATTCTAGATTTAGTTTCTGTAATATGGCCTGCAGGTTCATCTGGTCACCAAAATGTTGAAGGTTTGAACCTGAAATGGGAAGGTCCAGAGCTATAAATTTTGTGCCTTGAGCGAAACACTTAGGAATAATGTTAAGTATGATGATAAATGTACTGTAATTCACTCCTGATAAAAGCTGTTACTACGTACATTTTGCGTTTATGTTGTAGTCCTCCAGCACGCCGACAGTGGGGACAGCGAGATAGACCTGCTGTGCACTCTTCCCTGCATCAGGATGAGAACTTCCACCACCCTGTCTTCTCCCAGCATCAGCAGATTACTTTAGATGAGTCCAGGCAATATAGTCACACCACTGCACCTCCACGCATGCTGCATACTGCCACACAAGCCCCCCAGCAGAGCTCCATCATGGTGGATCTGCATGAACAGGTATTAATCTGAACGGTCATTCATTTTAGGCAGCAAGTCTGATATTTTGGCACAGGGCTGCTTGCTAAAATTCCAGAGGCCCAGAGTAAATATATTTGGGTGGGTGCCAGAAAGGACCTTAGTGGGCCCATATGCATCATAGGTCTGGGATGTTGTTTCCACCTGACAATGGCCTTGTATTGGCCCCCTAATAAAAATAACATAGAGAATCATTATGTATATTGCCATGATATGAATATCAAAGATGATGCTTTTTGATCTGTTGGTTTTGGCAAGTAACCCAAATGTTGTGTTGTTTTTCAAGATGCATCAAGGATCCGTTCCGATATCTTACACGGTTACCACGGTGACGACCCACGGTTTCCCCATACACGCCGGGCAACCTATCCCAGCCTGCAATGCTCAGCAGCTCCCTGCATGCTCGGTAATGTTCAGCGGACAGCTCTCTCTGCTCTGCTGCCTTCCTCCTCCAGTGAGTTTGAAAAGGAAGAGCTGGAACATGAGTGCCATTTGTGTAGAGCACACCTAACATGTCACCTCGCTCCAGCGTTACATTAGCTGGTATATGTGTCTTTCAGGCAGTCATTATGCCCACCTGTCCTGTTAGCCAGAGGTGTTCAATTATAAATGTATGTCCTGTATGTCCTCATTCTTACATATAAGACATTGAAGAAAAGCTGCATTTTACACTGTGATCTTCACATGGGTCTTTTCAGTGTTTCTGGATGATTAATGACCTTTTCACGATGAAACTGGGGCAATGTGCAAAACCTTTTTAAGGATCCTTATTTTTGGATTTCATTGGTCTTTGGGGTATCACATTTTTGTGAATGGATTACAGGGTGGATACAAGCACTTTTTGCTGTTTTTTTCATTTGTGCACACAACCATCTCTTTGTATATTTATATTGTAAGTTACTGTAAATTGTACATTATAATTGTAAGCGACTGGAATTGTACTAAAAGTAGGATTTGTGGTATTAAAAATGTACAATATCATAATTTTGCAAATTTCAGTGCCTCACATGACTTGTTGCTACAATACATTTTATATGAATATGTATAAGGTACCACAGGCTGGTATCATACCAAAGCACAATTTTTGTAATTAATCTAACTACAGGAGATAGATAAATGTGTTTTAGCCCTATTTGCTTTATGGCCACCCAATGAATGTGCCCACATGCCTATAGAATATTAACTACTATATCTTCTACATACTGAAAGCCTTTGTACACTAATGCCTTTGAAATCGTGTTGAATGAGAATCTCTCAGTGGATTGCAAAATGCATTTGTAGAAACTGAAAATGTTGGATATGTTAACGCACAATAACTTTTTGTTTACTTTTCTATATGGTATTCAGATGGTCCTCATTATCTTCTTGAATGTATATATGCTTTTAGTGACCCTCTGTTTTTTTGTCTGCCCTCTCTCTTTGTCTGCAGCTCATTCAGGCCTGCACTATGCAGCACCTGCCCATGTCCTATCAACCCTTTCCACCCTTGATCTCTAGTGAGCATTTTATACTACACCCCAGTCCCCCAGTGCCACCCCACCAGCCTCCTCATCTGCCTCCACTCAGTCAGTTTGTTCCCCTACAGCCTCAGCACCCACGCATGGTAAGTGCAGATCAACATATGTGATGCTAATAGAGGAGAGTAAACTGCATTTCTATAAATTGAAGTTTATTTATAGTCAGTGTGTGTGTTCATGTGTCGCCACACAAGGCCTAATTCGTGTGGTCCTAATATAAATCTACAAATCAGATTACATGTGCTGCCAGTGTAAACACACAGTTTGATGAGTCGCAAACAATTCCATAAACATTTTAACAGTGCCCTAAATGTTTAAAAGCGCTTTTGCTAGCCAGCATTGCAACACTCCCAGTATACTGCATTCAGTGTTGGGTGTAATGAGCTATTGAAAGCAAAGCAATGAGTCTTGTGATTGCCGTTCAGATTAGAGTAATAAGAAAAGGCGCCGCATTACAATTTAGAAAAAATCATTAGCAATTAGTAAATGACTCTACAAATGACTTTGTAGAGTAATTTCCTCATTGCTGAATATTGTCATGACTGAATGATTTCTTTCTATAATAGCATAAAATGAATGATACAGTAGTAATTCTATGGGAGAGGTATGTTGCGTACAGTATTGCATACTTTTGTTACTCTGGTCTTTTTAGCCTCTGCAGAGGGTGGAAAATGAAGTGGACCTGCGGGGAGACCAGCATCCTTTAGGAACATTCTCTTATCCTCCAGCTCACCATCCACCAGCAATGACCCCCTCCCTCCCTCTTCAGTACCTCCCCCAGGAGCCCCTCCACCAAGAGCTGCCCTATGGAGTGGTAAAAGTCGTTTGGTTTTTATCAACAGGACCTCTAAATCAGTGTAATCATGTCAAAAATCAAATACTGATTAAAATGAGAGGCATTTGCATAAACAGGTAATAACATTATACATCCATAACTTTTTGGGGTTAAAAAAAATATTGAGCAAGTACATGAGAGGTCATTGTTCAAAATAGTCTCCTTACCCCAATTCGCAACAGTAACCATCTAAATTATTTTTCAAGCAGAGATGGCGGTTACTAAAAGTTAAAGGTTACTAAAGGAGAAAGTTACTGATTGCAGTTTAATATGTACAACCTAAAAAGTTTACTGTCATGGATAGAAAGTGGTTAAAAGTTCATACCTCTAGATAGACAGGTAGACATTGCTAGAAAGACAGATAGGCAGATTATTATAACATTGAAATAATTGCATCACTTTTAACCTCAGTTTGCTCCAGGTGGATTGTCCCGTTAAAAATGTTGCAAAAGTGGTTTTGAATAATACAACATCTGCTCCATAAATATTAATGATTTTAAATGTTTAACTTTCAGCCATATCCTCACCTGCTGCCGAGGCGTTTGACTGGGCAGAGGTACCGGCTACAGCAGCCTCTACCTCCACCACCCCCTCCTCCACCATACTACCCTGGCTTCTTACCCTATTTCCTGTAAGTCTTCTTTACCGTTTATCATACACATCAAATGCGTAGATTTTACTCTTTACAGTTAAGGATCTTCCATTTGCAGATGAGGAAATTGTATTTAAAGGGGCCATATCATGAGGAATCAAACTTTCCTGGTTTATTAAGTTAAGAGTTCATTGTTTGCCGAAAACATGCTGTAACTTCCTCCCCTGCCCAAAAACTGCTACTACATTTTGCTAGTTTTGGTGCGAGAAAGGTTGCAAGCATTTTATATGGAACCCATAAAAACTTTGTATATAAAAAACAACTTTTAAATTAAATTGTGTGATGTGGTCCCTAATAGTAACTTTATAAAGCTTTTGTGATACTTCTCATCTATGAGGAGAATAGGGTTATTCTTTACATTGAGTGGAAGCTTTTGTTTGATTGTTTGTTTCTTGTCCTGTGAACCAGCTCAATGCTTCCTGTGCCTCCAACTGCCGTGGGTCCTGCTATCAGCCTGGACTTGGATGTAGATGATGTAGAGATGGAGAACTATGAGGTATGTTATGTTTACAAGTGAATCATTATTTTATTGGGAAATAGAGATGCCCCATTGTTTTTATAAACAATTTGCTCTAAATAATTGTAGCCGTTCTTAGTTTTAGTATAATGGGTGTGTTCCAAAACCTTGCGAGCCACCTTGGTGTCCACTGTCTACATGGAAAGTTAGTTGGTCCATTCATAACAGTGCAGCTGTTAGGAGTGCACTTGTTTTTTAAGTGACGCTTATAATTGTTTCTCAGGTGACCACTCATTAGAAAGCGTTTTAGAACATGATTATGCTATTATGACTTATAGTAAGAGTCTTGTTTTAATTTAATTTAGTCACATATTGTTGTGATTATCCTACAGGCGTTATTAAATCTTGCTGAGAGACTGGGAGAAGCCAAACCTCGAGGACTAACAAAAGCTGATATAGAGCAACTTCCATCCTACAGGTTTAATTTAGAAAACCATCAATCTGAACAAACTCTGTAAGTTTTTGTGGTTTTGCTGCTCTGCTCTGTTTTAGACCTCTAATGCTGATGTTTTGAAGGTGAACATGTATTTATGTTGTTTTTTGTTTTTTTTCCAGGTGTGTTGTATGCTTTAGTGATTTTGAGTCAAGGCAGCTACTGCGAGTATTGCCCTGTAACCATGAGTTTCATGCGAAGTGTGTGGACAAGTGGTTGAAGGTAACTATTTGACGTTTTTTATTTAAAAGGAATAATAATCTAGGTTTAATCAATTAAGCTCAGTGGACAGCATTTATAGCATAATATTGATTACCACAAAGACTAATTTTGACACATTGCTCCTTTATTTAAAAATCAGGGGTATAGTGAGGCACTTAACAACGTATGTACTAACTTATAACATATAATCGGTCAATATAATTTATTGACCGACCCCATTTACTTGCATTGAAAATGCCTCAGTAGCCATTTTTATAGTGTTCCATTGTTAGTATTGAGGAGCGTCCTTGTTTAGAGAAATGAATTGGTCACGTGTTTTTCAGACCAATCGCACCTGTCCCATCTGTCGAGCCGACGCATCTGAAGTACACCGTGATGTGGAATGACTTCAGGTTTTTGTCTGTCACTGGAAAGCAGCACAAATCCTCAAGTGTGTGTTATGAGCGGGGACACCTGTTCTCCAGCCAAACGCAAATCTCCTCCCACCCCCGCTCCTAACCCCGCCTCTACAATAAGCAATCTTGGAATATGTATGGAACCTGTTTGACCTCTGCTGTGCATCATTGTGTGAGTTTCATGAAAGCTACTGCCTCCTATAGCCACTTCCAACTTTTGGAATTGTGACAGTTTTTTTTCTTTTATCATTTTTTCTTTCTTTTCCGTACCCTTGTTTTTGCAGATTCCAAAGATAACCTGTAATATGTGTTGTGTTGGCATATTTGTTTACACATATGAATATTCTCTAGTTGTTTGATCACGAATAATTAAAATTGTGCATTAGTGTTGTTAGGGATCGCGGGTGGGCCACTGAACTACTATGGTTGTTTTTGCCTTTACTGTGCAATCAGATGAGTTCATAGGAAGACATACGAACAGCCTGTCGCCGGCGCGGCTGCTCTGCTGGTGAACGACCATCATAGATGCATGTCTGTAGAAGCGATGGGCTGAGGGACTTGTTAATAATCTGTGTTTTGCAATAATGTATTGATCATTTGAATATATTATTCCCAATTCTCTTCTATCTGCGAATGCTTTTGTGAAGGTGTGACTTTCAGTGGTTAAAAAAGTTCAAAGGCCTGAGGTTGAGGACAAAAAATAAATAAGAGGAAAAGAAACAAAAGGACCGGAACTGATGGATGTTAATCTGTCAGAAAACTCCCACAGGCTTTCATCATGGTTCAAGAGACATTGAGAAACAGAGGTCTGTGATGAGGTCACGAGGTGCTGTGACATTGCTGTGGACATTTTTGCTGTTCGCTGGCAAGGGCGATTGGACTGGCCCGTGGAACACAGGGATGGGAACACTGCACACTGCCTTTGCCAGCCTTCACCTGGCTGCACTGCACAACCTCCATCTATTCTCGACTGGCCCTCTTCAATCTGATTAGTCACTCAGCTGTCGGCTAGATCCAGGAGAACATTTCACAGGCCTTGCACGGACTGTTCTTTTAGACTAGCAATATTTTAATTAACAAGATCCAACACATTTTAGCCGAAGCCAACTAAAAAAAGGAACATCACGCTACATTTTGCTTTTTTGGTGGGTGGGCTGGACTTGAACAGCCTCCATCTTGCCATTTTCACACCTCTGAATTTCCATTGGAGGCCAGGAGATCACAATTGCCTGTCCAGGCTTTGGAAAGGGTGGAACACTTTGCAGAAAGCAATACGTGTGATGAGTGTGTGAAGTGAACGAAAACTTTGGCCTGATTTTGGAGGACTGGGCTTTTTTTCCTCATTTGTGAGCCAAATAATCAACATACTCTACAAGATCTTAGCTCTGCCTTCTCAAGACCTTTGACAAGCACAAACCTGTTATTAATCTTCAAACATCCTTTGTTAGTTCCTCTTTGGAAAGTATACTTTTTTAAGTGGTGTTATTTATTGGTTTTATCTTCTGAGAGAGTTTGAAGGATTCGGTTGGAATGCTAAAACATCTTTAATGCGTTTTAGTTCGCCTACCGCTGTCAGGTCTCAGGCCGTTTTCACAGTGTGACGTGATGTAAAAGAAGAAAACATTGTATGCATAGCCTCGGCGTGAAAGGTTGAAATTATCGTCTTGTTTTTAAGACAAAAGAATGTTGAAACCCTCTGTATTTGTAGTTATGCCTTCTCCTGTGTGCCAGTTGACTGTAGTAGTTCCACAAATATCCCAGACAGGATTTGAAATAGCGGAGATAGAGCGTTAGGGTCGTTTCAGAAGGATAAAACATGCACTGTAAAGCGCTCGACTGGTGGGTCACTCAATTCCAAACACAAACCTGAACTTTATTTCGGGGGAAAAACTATGAACTATTTGGGTATACTTTTTTCTTTTCCCTAAGATTATAGGACTTTTAAATATATACAAATATATATATATAAACGTATATATATATATATATTCCTGAGTTGTTTGTCCACTGAATGGTCATTGTAATTAATAGACACACTGGCTTTTCTCGGGTAAAGGGACTCTTAGAGAATGTGAGTATCATGCATTTGCGTGCCAGGTTTAAAAAAAAAACAAGCCATTGTAATGAATTTAATCCACACTTTTGATAAGTAATCTATGTATACATATATGTTCACTGGCATATATTTTGAGTATAAAAAAATCACTCAGGGCCTCTCGGTAATTAAAAAAATAGGAAAACAGTCCATTTAAAATGGGATTGACGCCATGGAGTTATATTTGAGTATTTTGGGTTGTTTTCCTCAGGCCATGCATATTTTAAATGTAATCAACTGAACTAATATTCCTTTTATTAATAGTGGTGAATATTATTCCGTGATAAGACTGGCATGCAAAGAAAAAAATATGTGACATGTTTTATTGAGTGAGAATAGGCTTTTTGTCCCAGCAGCCAATCATTAAGCGTATGTTACTCGAACCTGATTTACAGCTGTTGCGTTCTTGTGTTGTTGTACTTGAACCACACATAAAGGTTGTAATTCCATTTTTAAAAAATGCCACGGTGCGCACTGTCCTACTTAGACCACTTCCAAGACTATTCTTACAGTGTTTGCATGAAGTAGGGAGAAAAAAACATGGAAAAAAAACATAAAAAGTGAATTTGTATTTTCAGTGAAAGATGTTTAGACAGGGCGGGCAAGTGTTTTATTGTGCACAATATGCATGCATGTCTAACCAGGTCCCAGCTGGTTTTTAGGTAGATCTAGTTGGCTTTGGGTTCTGGGTGTAGGGGACTTTTTGCTCAGCTGATAACTGCCATGCACCGTACTGCACACATCTGAAACAGAACCGAATGACTACAAGATTTCATTGTGCTTGTACTTACTAAAAGAAAGAAATACAGGAAGAAATATATAAATATATGTGTTACAGAACTCAATGGAAAAATAATATAGGACATTCTTAGCCGTTAACAAAGTTACAAAGCTTGATGCCAGAGAGAAGAGAGCAGCTTTAGGAGAAAATGGGAAATGTGATCGATTTGGCTATATATTCTATATTGTTGCCTCAGTAATTGACACACTTGCCTGGAATCTAGATAATGGAAAGCCATATAGTCCAAAGGTGCTAGATATTCTATATTTAGGTGTAATGCTACATTAATGCTACACATAAGAGAATGCAATAGTTTGTTATGGGTCTCTGTTCATATAGCATGCAGTGCTACTAGTACCCTTACAATGGTCAGCAAGTTAACATTATCAACAGGGGTTTCACTTAAAAAAAAAAAATACTATTTAGCTTTACTTGTATGTGCTGGTAGAGAGTGAGCGTTTCAAAATGTTTCTATTAAAGGATAACAATATTATTTTACTGCCCGGGTGATCAGATTAAATACATCTGCCTTAAAGTATAAGGTATTGTCTGGGAAAAAATGGCGCTAGCATTCATCCACCAAAATTGCTGAAAATATATGTACCTGTTGTACGGTTTTAATCTACCATGAGCATCTGTAATTGTTATGGTTTAAAAATAAGTTGTTGATATACACGCAAGCACTTTTGCTTGGGATAACTGGCTGTGGGCTATTTCTAATATATCCTTATTTAGATTTATAAAGGAATTTTTCACAATAATCAAGAATCCTTGAAAACCTCAGTGTTATCTGTACTGAATTACTAAAAAGAAAAAAAACAAACTACGAGTTATGATAAATAGAATCTTGTAGTCTTTCTGTGATTCAACTAATAAATAATCTCACAGCTTGTGTGGTGGAAAATTGTGTTCCAATAAGCAGCTAAATACTTTAGGGTTTGTGATTTGTTGATTGCTCTATAGACGCCACTGATTGTTTACCAATGATTTATTGCTGTGGTGGGATAGTGGATTGTTTACTGTTATATTCTCTTCCTGGCCTCTAGGGGTCAGTCATTGCCTGAATTCCAGACTACCCAACCAACAACAGGGCCAGGGGCATGTGTTCTGTGTTAGGAAGATATTTTGCTTTGGTACTTGCACATTTACGGTTACCTCATTTTTGCCATGTTTGTATTTGGAAGAAAAAACAATAAAAAATAAAAAGCTAATATATATTATATATAGGAAATGGTTCTTAATGCTATAATTTTTTTCATTCCATTGGAATCATCGTTTGTAGCATTTAACATATAACTAGTTATAGTGTATTATAAATACATCTGTATACTGATTGAAATTTTTAAGATTTGTACCTTTTCTAAATGAAAGTTGCTAGTTCTGCTTTTCCGAGTAGTGCAATCATATTTTTTTTAATTGTGGCTGATTGGGGAGGGTTGTTCACTAATAAATGTGTGATGTATACTCATGCTACACTGACTAAAGGAATCACTGCTTTACATGTACTACACAATACAGAATTGTTGCAGTTCATCAACTCGTCTGAAGGTTTCTGTGCCATGAGAACTTCACACAGCAAGTGGACAAATCTAACAAAAATGTCATATTTCATCCCAAAATAAAAGTGTTCAGCATAATTAAAAAAACATATGCTCGTTTTGTAGGATGTATAAATACATTGCAACATTTTCATAATATCATGCTGTGCATACAATTATTTTTATTTTATTGAAATCAGCATAATTTAAAGGCAGCACAAGAAACAATATTAGGTAGTATAAATAAAAAACTTTGCATTACAAATGGGAAAGAAAACTTTGTCTTCAATAAATTAATGAAAAACCTTAATGGCCCTTTTAAAACTTTTGGGGTGAAATATGACTCAGACATGTTCTTGAGAGGATTCATGAAATTCACCCTTAAGTTTTAGACTTGTCTAAAAACAAACACAGTAACTTAGTGAGATGGGTTACTGCCTCTCAAAGTTACAATTGATTATACTTTAAAAGTTTTTATTTAGCACCATGTTTTAGTTTCTCCTTTCAGATGCCTACAAAATACTAAAATAACCATGACTTCACACAAATGTTTCCGGAAGGAAGAATATTGTGAAACCATAACGTTTTTAAAATGTTTAATTTAGAATTGGAAAATTACATCTTTACATGACCAGAACCATCAGGTGGATGACAGGTAACATAGGCTTCTATGATTTACCACAGGCACACTATGGGCAGACTTGCACTATACTCTATAACAACAAAGCCACATGGAAAAACTGTGGCCTCCGTTCCTTGAACTCACTTTGAACTGCTAGCAGCCCATCAGAACCTTTGGCCGAGAACCTTTTTGGTCGTCAGATGAGATACATTATATGGTCAACTTCAATTTGCACTTTAAAAAAAAATCTGTGACTTCCAGGCTTAACTTTAAATATCCAGGTCATATATTTACATGGCCGTTCACCTTGCGCTCGTAGAGAGGAAAACTTCACCGCAGTGAAAGGTGTTTTTTGTTTTTTTTAGTAAAAGGTTTATTTCAGGGATCCATCTTCTAGGCAATCGAACAGAACAGAAGAACTGGAGGGCATGTGTGACTTGAGTTGTGAGCAGTGGGTTAGTTAAATGTCAATCGTCTGTAAGGTCCTGCACAAAGAGGACTTCTGAACGACTCAAACCAGCGTCCAGCAGAGTGGGGGGATTGGGCTGCTCCTCTGTCGGCAGGCAGGGCAAAACCCGGCGTGGGAAGTTTGTTACGATTTGAAATTTCTCAGGGGTCTCTTTCAACGAAAACAGGAAGTCGTATATTACCTAAAAAGGAGAAAACAGGGATGCTCAGTTATCGGTTATTGGTGAAGGATATATGTTAAATATTAGTTATCATATTTGACACCAAAGCAATTTTTTATTTATACACTTTTATACACAAGTGCCATGCAGCTTGCCTTTATATCTACCCCAAAACTAAGATAATTATCTCTTATGTTAAACCACAGTTCATGTATCAACACTAATATCATGCATTATATCATATGGATTTCTGCATAATACAATGAGTGTTACCGTCAAAGACTGGCCGAAAAGGAATCTGCGCTCCACACGAGTATTGTTGGGCAATTTAAACACTATTTTGACACCGTCAGGGTCGTCCAATGACGGCTCGGGGGGAAGACACTCAGACTTGCGCTCCTTCTCTTCTTGAAGTGTCTGATTACATAATCATTGGTAAGTCATTATGTCAGCTTATTTATTGTTTTAATTAACAGACCTAAACTGTTATCACAAAGAGTTTCTTACATGACGCATTTACCCGTGTGCATTTGGCAGATGCTTTTATCTAAAATGATGTGGATTTAAGTGCATTTAAGAGATGTTTTGTAAGCACATGAATTTATTGGTCTCTAAGCATTATGCTACACCTTTTAAGCTACAGCATAAATTGCAAAAAATAGATAGCAGACTTTAAGCTACATGTTATTTCAGACTGTTTTCTAAGTGCTTCAATTATTGAGTGATGTCGTCTTTGCAAATGATATTGATTGGCTTACTCTTCTTCTCCTTTCTTCGGCCAGGATGCTCTGACGGGCCTTCTCCTCCTCCTGGCGTTTCTGCTCCTGTTCCTCTCTTTTTTTCTTCTCTTTGGCCTGGTCTGCACGGAGGGACGCTTGATAAGCCTCATCCTGCTGCTGCCTCAGTACCTGCGTCTGGTTCCTTTCCTCCCTAAACACAGTCACACTGTAAACATCACATCTGACCTGCCTGAAAAATATCTGCTGAGACACTTGTATTATGGGCTTTTTACACCTTTACTTGCTAGACAGTCAAATGTGAAACAGGAAAGAGATGAGATCAGATAAGATTTTAACCAGTACAAGACAGTATTGGTACTTACACTCATCTCTACTCAAAGAGTTAACCAACATGTGCGATCTCACCTCTCTAGTCGTTCGGACATGAGATATGTCTGGTTTGCCTCCATGATGAAGGTCAGCTGGTTGATAAGATCCTCAGGCTGGATCAGCCCCTCCAGTCGTCCTACCACTGTCATTTTCCTGTCCTTCAGCATGATCATAGCTAGGAAGGGATATGTATTCTCACGCAGGGCCTGAGAGACTGCACACAAAACACACTCAGACCTCATCTCTTAAACTAATGACATCATAACATGGATTGATATACAGGACTTAATGCTGGTTACCTCGGTAACCCTCTGGCTTGTTGATGGAACATGCCCAGAACAGCATTCTTGTGTTAATGAAGGTCAGTACCTCTTCTGAACATAATGTAGATCTGAGAGAGAAACAGAAAACACAAGAGCCTTAAGTCAGGAGAACAGGAGATGTCTTGTGGACAGAAAAGAACATCCCAGGTCAACCTTACCGACAGAATTCATCAGTGTCCTGGTGACCATCTCCATGAAGATAAACTAACAAGTAGCGAAGTTCTTGCTTGGCATCATTTAGAGCCTGAAAGCAGCAACTTCATTAGATACTTTTTTTTAAATGTTTTTTTAATTTACTTTATATTGTTTAATGTTGCCTAAACAGAACAGCAATATTTAAAAGCATTTAAACTGAGTAATACAAATGTTTAAGACTTAAAATATTAAGGAAATGCAATATTGTTTAGATCAAAATATCAATAAATATTTATCTCTTTATTCTGTCTTGACACTTCTTGAAACATTTTGTCATTAAATGGCTAACATACCTGACTGTATGTTCCCTGGTAGAATACAGGATGTGAACGACTATATTTCTCCTCAAAACTATGAATAAATGACATGACATCGCCAACAGGATCTGTGACGCGACCTCTTGGATCTGGTCGAATGAATCTCAGGGCAAACCTGCAGGATTAGCCATAAAATATAAGGTCAAAAGCAGGAAGTTCTCCATGTGCTCTATGTTAGATTTATTTACATGTTGGTTACTAGAATAACATGCATTACTACCTGAATATGTCCAGAAGTGTGTAATACGTAAACCTGAAGGGAAGCATTATCAAGTAGTAACTCCAACCTAATAATCCCTGCAAAATTTTAAATGTTGATGAGATGTTTATATAAGGCAATTATTATATATACAAGGCAATATATTATTTATATAGGTGGTTCATATCTATAGATGCCTATATCAAAACACTGCTGTGTTACTATGGTATTACCTCCTACATATTGAAATAGCAGGAAAGGATCTTTCATTGCTTGCTTTCTAAATATTGACTACAGCTAAATGAAAACGCATAAGATATATAGAATTTATTAAAAGACCCTCTTACTCTAGGCTGTGGCCTTGAGACAATATAGCTATACACTCTGTGGTCTGTTGTGTTGACCTGTAACGGTCTGGCGGGGGGCGGGGTAAAGACACTTGGAACTCCCTCCTGCTCATTTAGTCTGTCTTGTACTGCGGCCTGTGACAAGAACAAAAACATCATTCCCAGTAATTATAATAATGTTACAACCTGGGTTCTAATACATGAAGGGTAAACAATACCATAATTAAAGGAACCATTCATGAGCTCTCACCTCAATGTTCCAATTGTGTTGTTCTAATGTGCGCCGACACTGATCCATTGACTCCAAGCCCGTCAAGTCCTGAATAATAAACATAGATGTTATTTTATTTACATTACAAACAAACATTTGTCAAATAAATAAGTTGGGATCCATGATCACATATATAGTTTAGTAAACACTGAAATGTCAGCTTTATAAAATTAATGACAAATTACAAGCGAATGAATCATCTGGGTGTACATGTGTGTAAAATTTTCTTTTTAGTGCAACAAAATTCAACCAGTTTCTTAAGTCTAAAAGTTCTTAAGGCTAAAAGGGACATTCCGAACAATAGCTGTTGTTAAATATTGTCTCAAGCCCTTGTAAGGTGCCTACGTAGATATAATCATAGCGCATTTAGTCCAAAAATCATGTCTAAGAATGCAGTTCACTAGGGTTTGAAACAGCTAACGTCTCACTGTCCAACTGACAGCTGCTAGGTAATTTTAGCTAAACTAAAGGAAATCACAAGACGCAAAATTATTTATGCGGGTGACAATTGGGCGGTTATTAATAAGATATTCTTTGTTTTACTGATGTAAAGTGACGTTGGATTAATTATGAGGGGGGGGGAAGCAACGATCTTAACGGCAGTTAGCTCGCTGATTGGTCATTTGTGTAAATCAGTCAGGCTGGACACTGTGAAAAAAACTTTTAATAAATAGATCGGCAAATAGAAGACCCAATCAGACGCTGTATAGAATATCAACCTGTTGGTACCTGAAACTGAAGGAGTTTTTCAGTTTGAGCCTGAGATAATTCCTGTTCTTCTGGCGCCGCCATCTTACCTCGCCGAGCACTAATAAAACGTGATGACGTTTAAAGCGTGCTGAAGCGACAGAATACGTAAGGTATTGCG
>JAZGTJ010007108.1:0-23525 GCA_036877575.1 Botia almorhae
TTTTTAAATATGATATATAACGTTAAAGAATTCTTCTACTGTTATTACAAGAACTATTTTGATGACTTTGACAGAATTTTTAGAGAACATTAATGTTCTGATAACATTGCCAGGGTAAAAACCAGCGAACCTGGAGACCTCAGCAATGGTCTCAATTTTTGCTGCCAGAGAGAAACAAGTGAGATATTATGGAGATCTCATTTTTGACTTTCCATTATAGGGGCTTGAAAAGCTAGAAACAGGATCAGCAAGTGTGGGTTTATGTATGTGTGTGTGTGTGTGTGTGTGTGTATACGTTTGTTTGTGTTTATGTGAATTTTGTTTTGCATGTGCAGCAGGTTTGACAACAGCAGCGATGGCTGAAGCTCTGAAGATCCAGAAGATAAAGATGATGATGAATCTACACAAGAACCACAATGGCTCCGACTTCGATTCAGAAGAACCGAGTGCTAATACAGGTGAACACCTGCGAAAACAACTGTTTGCTATGCTTGTATCTGTGCAAATGTGTGTGTGTTACATGAGCCGATGTGTGTCTGCACGTGTTTGTGTATGTTTGTGTTCCTTGAGGAGAAAGCTTGTTTAAAGAGCAATCTGTAGATGGGCTAGACAGATGGCCTTGCAATAATAACCTGGGCCTTCTGGGCGAGATGAGCCCCATCACAGAGCTCACTCAGGGGGCCCATGTCACGGGGCTACGCTTGGTTTACAGAGACTAATGGTGACATTAATGACTGCTGCCTGACTGTGCATTTAGAGAAGACCAACAACAGATAGGAGAGCAGTTAATTGTACACCAGCGTTGGGGATGAAAGAAAACATTTGGTGAAATGGCACACGCGCGTGTGTGTTTACATGGAAGCCAAGTAAAAATTGTACGTATTTAAATCAATAATATACATTATTTATTCCTTCTATTGATCAAGTTTAAGGCGAGCTCACACTTAATATTTATCACTGTAACCTGTTTTTTTAATACTGCATACAAATTTCCTAATAAATATATATGTTTCTCCCATTACATAATACCTATATATAATATCTATATATATATATAATAACTATATATAATACCTATATACATATAATGTCCTATATACACAGTTTTTTTGGTTGTAAATAATTACGTATGGTCATTAAACCATTGCTTAAATGTGACTGCTAAAAATGTAATGTCTGTATTCTGTATATATACAGTATATATACAGTACTGGACAGTTTCAGGCGTAGATTTTTAAGTTGGGACTTCAGCAGTCACAGATCAGGCTAAAGCTAACACAGATCATGTTGACTTCAAAAGCCACTTCCTCGAGTGTTTTGAGAGCACAGTGTTCCTGGTGAGTACAGCTGCGGACGAACAGATCTGTCGAGAGAATTTAGGAGAGAAAAAAAGACGTTCATCAGAAAGATGGAATGCCGTCAAGGAAAATCAGCATCAAGCGGTGACATCAGAAGAGAGAAAGAGACAATGAGAAACTCTTTTTTTCTCCTGCGTTGACAAGTTGAACGAAAAATTCCATGCATTATTTAACAAGATGGCCGAAACCTGTCATACGGGTGATTGCCTGCGTTAGCAGAAACAGGTGTGCGCTGCGTGTGCGCACGGGTGTGTGTTAGCACACGCGTGCTTGTTTTCACGTCTGCATGTGCTTAGCGGGAAAGTCGTGTGTAGTTTAACGCTCATATTTTGTCTTTGACTTCTCTTTCTTTGCGAGCATATGGCGAGTGTTTTTTATCTTCACTTCTCTCTCATCTTCTCTGTTTGAAGTCGCCCTCATCTTTTAGATTACCGTCTTCACTGTTTAAATCAGTCGTTCTTGGACAGGCAGAAGTCCGTGGCTGTATATGAAGGGGTTGAAAAGAAAACGAATGAAAATACTTCTCCTTTGCTTTTACAAATGATATTATCGGCATAACTGCATTCAAACGTTGCATTAAAAAATGTTCATACATTTAATTTTCTTAGTATTTGTATTTGTATGTATTTTATATTTTAGGTGTTTTAAATAGATGTTGCCACCTTGTTAGGGCATTCAATACAAATGTTTTTTCTCCTCAGTAATTGACATTAACTCGTATAAAAATTGGTTTTCATGGTTCTTTAGTTAAAGTGTTTTGTTTGGGCAGATTGATGACCTATTGTATAACCACACTTTTACTTTAACTATATATATATATATACATATATTTATATATAAATATCAACTTTATTTGCTTCAACAAAAGCATAGTTTGTGGTAACTATGGTCTAACTATAGTAACCATGTTTTTTAGTTTTAACCATCGTACAATCATGGTTAATTTTCATAAGGGAAGATCAGGGTTGTGTGCTAAGAATGTAAATGTAGTCAGTTCTGATTTCACACCAACAGTTCACTGGCAAACCTGCCATCAAATCTCTCCCAAACAAGCTTTCAAAAGTTTCAAAGCCATCCGTAATTTAAAACAAGACCCTTAACGACATCCATCAAAATCTGAAAGCCGCATCTATTTGAGGACTCAACACCGGAAAATATACGTGGCACGTGTGTTGGTGTGCTTGTGTTTGTGTTTGTTTTAGCGTGTTTCACAGCACAGCTGCGTCTCTTGTTGTTTCTGATTGCTCTTGCTTTTCAACCTCTCATCCATCTTCATCTGCCTGATTACCGTGAATTAGCACCATCTCACTTACGGTAGAACTCCAGTCCCAGAAGATATATGAGTGTGTGTGTGTGTGTTGACACACTCTTGATTTTCATAGACATGTAGATCATGGAACAGATGGCCCTTCTTTTGTACAGTATTCATGTTACGGTAAAGGTTCCGGGCTGCAAAGGTGTACGGCAGTTGTTGTAAAGTAACTGTAGCGTTTTGGTGTAATGAGTTTATTGTTTTTAATCAGGCTATTTTTGTCCGGTTGTGTGAGGACCTTATTGGCTCAAACATGTGGAGAGTCTTAGGGGGACTGACTTTATTCTGGGTTATCATTGATTCCTTCAACACAATCTGCCACCTGAACACCATCTGTTCTCCGTGGCACTGACATGCATGCAGATGATAGATTATATCGGCTCTTTGTGGCTTCTGCATTTTGGCCAGCCGGCAGTTCTTGTTTTCTGAGCAGTTCCTGGAACCATTTGAAATGACCTTGTTGTATCCGCTGCGTCTACCTTATGATATGTGTTGTACACGAGCGAACTATAAAAATATGGTTATCAAAAGAAGCTGTGTGCGGTCATTTAAAGGGTTAGTTTATTCATATATTATAGAACGTTTATTCATTTTCCCTTATAATGGCAGTGAATTGAGATGATTCCACATGACTTGTGTCATATATTTCAAATGTTTAAAAGTCATACAGATGGATTCGATAAACAAACTCCCTTATTTAATGAAACTACTGACCTGTGCCTTTTCTCCTGAGGTTGAAGTATTGTTTCATTTCGGGTGAACTATCACTTTAGACTAGGACTGGATCAGCCAAAACAGAAAATGTATTCAGATTACGCTTATTTGTGATTTTTGAACCAGATCAAACTGAATTAGCTGAAACTTGCTCAGATTTGCTCGTTTTTTGGGTAACCGTTCCTTTAAAAAGTTTCACATGTAAAGAAATGAATGGTTGCCCACGAGAACAGTCTGTTATACAGCTTAGCAAAAATCATTATACAGTCATTATACAAAAATATGTGGCATGGAATTGACCAATTAGAATGAAGTATTCCAGAGAGTCATATAACAAATGCTTGTGTTTTACATTATAATAAGATTTAAATAGTGCAGTTAGTGTAATTTGGACAAACTCATTAACGATCCACACTGTTATCTATTGCTGCATTGAATTAAATACTTTGATTCTGAAGCACTTTGTTTCTCTTGTATTTGTTCACAGGTTGTAGTGATTTGTCCTGGGAGAGAGAGAGACACTCGTCACCTGTTTCAGAGAAGACACAGCACAGCATGAACAACTCTCAGCTCAACCATCTCCAGCACACACATCTTCTGGCAAACAGTAAAGATTTACACACATTTACTTCATTGCTCTCTGTTTCAGTGAACCTGTAACGTTTAAGCATCTCTCTCCCAAATCCTCTTTTCGCAGGACTAGACCTGCCCTTTATGATGATGCCTCATCCACTGCTTCCTGTCGGACTTCCTCCTGCATCTGTTGCCATGGCAATGAACCAGATGAACCACCTTAATACAATTGCCAACATGGTCGCCAGCGCACAGGTGCACAGCCCTGTCTCCAGGCCCACATCTGTCATCAAGGTAGAAGATACACAACACACACTGAAACACACACCTGTATGCCTCACTGTCTCTTTTATGACAGGATCATCTGGGATTTTTCAAACTAATTCTTGTATTAATGCTATAGGAAATGATGCTGGCACACTTGTATAACTGTTTTTGACTGGTTATGCACATTTTAGGGCCGGGGAAGTTTATGCTTGTTGATGCAGGTCGAACTCATGAATATTTATTTAAAAATGAAAATCTATTATTTAGTCACTCTTATGTTGTTCCAAACCTGTTTGACTTCTTTTTTTTCCATGGAACAAAGCAGAGATGTTAATCAGAATGTTGGTGACTGACAGCTTTAGTCTCCTTCATTTTCTCTGATGGAAAAAAGTAAGAATGAATAAATGATGACAGAATCTGTTTTATGAGGACGCTGCACTGTGTGACCTTCTGCCGGATCTTCGACGCTGAAACGGACCTGACGCTGAATTGTTGTTTATTACGTGCATGTAACTGAACTTCCAATGGTGCATTTCAGCAGGAGTGTTTTGAGGAGAGCCCTTCTCTGACACCATCTGTAGAGGAAACGGTTCCTCACAAACCTGAAGCGTCACCTCAGCAAACCAGTTCGGCTCCCAGCAGCCCCCCCCACTCTAACACACACTCTCCTCAGAAATCAGGTGAGCTCACACATACAAAGAAAACTGCAGAAACATTAATATATATTACGGCTGCAAGATATAGCGAAATTATCACAACGATCACATTATCACAACGATCACATTATCACAACGATCACATTATCACAATGGTCACATTATCACAACGATCACATTATCACAATGGTCACATTATCACAATGGTCACATTATCACAATGGTCACATTATCACAACAGTCACATTATCACAACGGTCACATTATCACAATGGTCACATTATCACAACGATCACATTATCACAATAGTTTGCAATAACTAATTTATATACTAAGTTATGTATAGTCAACATTTTTGGTTGAGAGGCTGGCATGAAAATGTTAAATGGAATATGTGTTTCTTTTCCTAGAAAGAATGTAAAAATGTTTGTCAGTTATAGAATTTAAAATTTTGATATTTTGATATATGTAACATGTCTAAATATATCTTAACTAATCTAAATTTATTTTACAAAGTTAAAGCGTAATCGTACGTAATATCACTTACCGCATTATTTAGCAAGTTATCACATTTTTCTTCAATATCATATGCAGACAAAAAATATTTCAAAGCCATTTCTAGGGACTTAGCAAGCACCCAAACACTCTAGTAATAGCACAGCGTTGCGCTAAAATCGGACGCAACACGGACGAATTGTGGACGCGAGTTTTGCAAAGGCAAGCACGGCTCCCATTTCTTAAAGAAAATGCAGCTCTGAATCCTAATGGATTTATGGCGATAGTTATTGCACTGTGATATTACTCTTGTTTTATAACCTCTTGCAGCTAATGTCCATACGAAAACAACATTATAAGATTTACGTTGAGGAACTATATGTCTTTAATCTAATCAACAAGCTTTGCAATGTTGCACAATAACAACAAAACCGTTCTGCTCTGAAACCGCTTGGTTCATTTAGCTACTTTTTTAATCTCTCTCCCTTTAGCGTACGACATTCAAGATGAACGCAGAGAGACAAACTCGGCCCTGCATGTGAACCGGCTTTCCAACGACAAGGGTTGGTTTACACATCAGTATATGACATAACATTAGATTAGACAAACAAAACCCTCTGACCTCATGTTCTCCATTATTGTTCAATTATTACACACGGTTACATCACCAGTCTTGAGTTTAGATGGGTGATGTAATGTAATATTCTATATGGTTCAATACACAAGTAATCTTAAAACAATATGATTAAAACACGCTCATAATTGTTCTCTAGCAGCAAATGTACAAATGTTTAAACTGGCAGATAAGTTTGCACGTCGTACAGTTGCATTTCCTGCATATTAAAATGTGAATGAGAAAATATTACAAAGTATTGTATTGAAATGTGCGTAAAAATGTTTTGTTAAAAATGCTAATTGTTAAAAAATGCTAATTACGGAAAAACGGGAAACAAATTGTTATATTTTAATGTTAAAATGATTGCATTTCATATTATTTTAATGTTTATAACTGCTGTTACGCCTAATCGACAGTTTCTTAACCGGGACCTCAATAAACATCCAAAGGGGCCTCGAGATGACATCAAATTATTTAAAATAAAAACAAATCAAGCATTGTTTGAATTCATGTTTAAAAAGATAAATGCTAAATTTCTCAATATTTCCGTAAAAGTTTCACACAATATTCTCAAAATATTCCTTAATACATCTTTCTAGTTACGTCAAGCTGTAGATTATTGTATTGGGCAGAAATTATGAATGGGGTCTTCAAATATGGTTGTGCTCAGTGGGGGGCCTTGAAGTCAAAAAGGATCCAGCAAGCTAGAAGAACTTTTGTCACTCAGTCTTTTGTGTTCGTTGTCTGCAGCTGAGCAGAACGCGGTGAAGATCTCACCTCAGACGTTTCCCTCAGGATTCCCCTCTTCTCTTCTCTTCACAGACGGCATTTCCTCTGTTGAGACTCTGCTCACAAACGTCCAGGTACAGAAGTCCCAAATAACAATTTTAGGTTGTTAAAACTTTTCCCTGATTTTTTTATTAAGTAACAAAAATGTTATTTTGAAAGTTCTAGGAATGTTTAAGACTAAGTTTTTTAGATGTTCTTGATTATGCAAACTGTTTTGAATTCTGTATAAATCTACTTAAGAATAACATTTTTGATATATATATATGATATATAGTTAAAAATCATTAACTAACGTTATTGCAAGGATGTTTGTGATAACTTTGAAAGTGTTTGTCAACGTTCTGAGAATGTTCCTTGTTAGCTGGGGTGGAGGAGCAGACCTATAATGTGTTTGGGTGTGTGTTTCTCAGGGCCTGCTGAAGGTGGCTTTGGAGAACGCTCGTCTGCAGGAGAAACAGCTTCAGCAGGAGAGAAGAGAGCTGAAGATGGAGCTTTACAGAGAGAGAGAGATGAGGGAGAGTTTAGAGAGACAACTCACTGCCGAGTTACACAGTCGAGGTACGAAGATCTGGAGAAGATCGTGTTTGAATAAATGGAGATGATCCATGTATTATTATTTCATCAAAAAAAACATTCTCCTACGTCATTCCAAACCTGTTTGATGTTTTTGCTTCTGAGGAACACAAAAGAAGATATTTTGGAGTGCATTGGTAACCAAACAACAGTGGCTTAAAAATATCCTTAAAAATATATCCTTAAAATATTTCAACTCCTCTGAAGTCAGAAAAAAAAAGATTGTCTCTTTGTGTGAGACAATCGAAGTTTATTGTCTGCTGTAGCTTTCAAATCTCATTTACAGATGAATGTTTTAAACCATTAGGCATGTCAAGCAAAATGTTCATGTAAAACTAACAAACTGTTTGTGATGTTCCTTATTTGTAAGTCACTTTACAACATGTGTAAATGTTAAGGTGCAAGAAACCTCAAGTAACATTGTAAGCTGGCTTCAGGGTAACAAACTGAATTGCTCTAAAATTGAACCATGGCCCTTTAATGATCTTCTTACTGTATTTGTGACATTTGCTGCTTTTTGCCTCTCCTGCAGCCACCATTCAGAGACGTCTGAAGAAGGAGAAGAAAGCCAAGAGGAGGTTACAGGAGGCGCTGGAATACGAGTCGAAGAGGAGAGGGCAAATCGAGCAGGCCTTACAACAAGCCACCTCACCAGACCCTCTTAAACACGGTGAGACACACACACACATTCTCAGTGAGTTTCATTTGAAGTGATACACTTTCAGCTGACTTTGTCACCTGTCACTGTCTGTTAACACAGATCCAGTCAGTCTGGATGTGGAGACAGAGAACAGCAGAAGCCCGAAGGACAACGGCATGCTACAAGGTATTTCTTTCAACAGAAAGCCAGAAAAACATGCCTGTTTATATGTGTGTGTGTGTGTGTGTGTGTAAATATATATAGGTTGTAAAAATAAAGGTTGATTTTGAACATGTTGTTGGGCTGAGTGGTATTTAACCAGACAAAATATGCACCAGTTGGGGGCATTAACAGTAGCATGGACTATATTTATATCACCAACTGTTCACCAATTACCCGTGAACCAGTTCATCTAGGTTATTCAATGTAATACTGTTTATCAACACTATGCGATGGTAATGTCATTATTGCATAACTGTCATTATTTTTAGTGTAAACATGTCTGTTTTCTATGTGAATTAGGTTTAGTATTGATAGCTTTTTGTTTACAGAAGCCTTTTGAACGCTCCAAAAGCTTCAGAATCAGATTAAGAATCGCATCCGTCAAATCTGATTCGGTGCCAGTTCTCAGAGCGTGTTTGTAGCTTTACTTCGTTTGCACGACGCCTTTAAGAAATCAGGCGCTAAAACAACGCGGTCAGAACATATAAATAAACAAGCAGCTTCAATCTGTTCCCATACACAACACATGCTTATAAACACACCAGCTCACAAATATACCCAGCCAACAGTTTTAGAATGTAAAAACATTTCTGTAATGTTCCATTAAGTAACAAAGTGTTAAAAATGTTATTTTAAATGTTCTAGGAATGTTCAAAATGTTCAGAATGTTTATATGTTGTTTTAACATTATTGCTTAGTTATAAGTTAGTTATAAGTTATGTAACTTTTAAAAATGTTCCACAACTTAATGTTTTTCGTGTATAATATATAACATTAAAAAGTTCTACTAATGTTACTGCAAGAATGTTTTTTGATAACTTTAGGGAAACTTTTAAAGAACATTAGCTAGTGTTAGCTGCGTTTGTTAGCTGGGATAGTGTGTGTTCAAACAGACACGCACAATGTCAGTGGGATGTTAAAGGGTTTATTCACATTTGTAGTCTTGACCTCATTTACCCTTCCCATCTGAACAACACCGTGTGTCACTCATCTGTGTCCTCCAAACAGATGAGATCATCGGCTCCCTCGGTCTCCAAGTGAGACCATTAGCAAATAAACACACAGATGAATCAAAAGACCGGGGACTAATTGCAAGTTTCCTGTGTAAGCAAAGAATCACCACAGGAATATTCCAGCACCGTGCATCTACTCGTTTATCTGTTGCTGCAGCTGGCCTCCCTCTCTCCCTTTATCTGTCTCTCTCTTTGTCTCTCTCTGAAAGACAGCTAAAGCTACATTATAAATGACTTGAATTACACCTCATGTTAATTTTATTAAAATGGATCCTTAACGCCAGGACAATCTGCTACATTTTCTCTTGACTGAAAGAGCTGTTTGTTTAGGCCTGTTTAGGCTGTTTGTGTTTTTTTGTCTTTGCATGGTGAAAAAGATTTGGCATTTTTAGGTCAAGTTATTGTTATTAAATAGACAAATATGACTTTTACAGTGAAATATGACTTTTTACAGTGACTCTTATTACTGTAAACGAGCTTCCAGTAACTCTCCGACCTCCTGTCACCTCTGTTTTATTAATAATTTCATTTGCATAAACGACTTTTTTTTTAAATTTCAGATCATTTTTAAAATGTTTTTCCTGACTGATCTGGTTTACAAATTAAAGCAGATTTTTTCATTGTTTTCTAACATTTGACTTGCTTCTTTCTCCCAGAAAGCAGAACGTATACAAAGAACCCAATAATGTATTAAGAAGAGGCCCAAACAAAAGTTCTCTACATTGTGGATTCTCCTACACACAACAAACTTTCCGAATGCAGTTTCCAAGCAAGAGAAGACCTCCATGTTTTAAATAAGGGAGAGACGCCGGAGAAGATCTGATCTTTGAGAGAAAGAAAGAGAGAGAGCACACAATCAAATGCTCCATCAACTGTCACTCTCTCTCTGAACCTCACAGCATTCCAGATTCACTGACTGTTGTTTTCATCTACATACATTCTGCTTCTACTCTGTGAAGAGCAGCAATGGCTTCTGTTATTTGTTAGATTTTGAACTGCCGTGACTTTGTCCCTGAGGAACTTCAGTACAGTGACCTTCACTCTGATGCTCTCAAGATTGGGTGATGAAATTTAAATAAATGGGGGACGACAGCAGGGCAAGAGAGAGGAGGATGAAAAAAGATGCATCTGGATTTTGGTGTAGGAATTTAAGTGTTCGTGTTAAAAGACTTAAAAATAAAGTGTGATAATGTTACTTTTTTGTTGCTTTTGCTTCTGTATACCTTCTGGTTCATCGCTTCAGTTCTCGTTGTAGCTCTGTTTAGTTTTCCGATACTTTAAAGATGTTTACCTGCAAAAGGTCACGAATGTTTCTTTAGTTTGAACATCTGTTTTTCTGCTGTATGTTATGACTTACTGTTGTTATGAATTACTTTGTTATTGGTTTTCAGGCCGAAGCTACTGAATCTTATACCCCTCTCTGAATCTGTATTTTCAGAAAATGATGTCAAAATCTTTCTTAATGAAAAATTAACTCTTACATCACCACTCATTCTTTTGACTTTTTTTTATTTTAGTCTCAGAAAATGATTTCATCTAATCAAATGCTATATTGATATTTTGGAGCAACTTTAGAGGAAATCTCGTAGCGTACGATATTTCGTTGAAGTCATACGTTGGGCAGCCAATGGAAACTGGCCTGGCCACGAAAGGGGGCATTTCCATGCGCGTTTATATTCAGAACGCTTGTTTAATGTGTGTGGCCCAGTTTTATTATGTGGCTGTTTACCCAAGTGTATGTGATGCGTAGAAAATTAAAATGTTACTCTTTTAAAAGTCATTCGGTGTAATACAGAACACAGTTCACTGATGATGTCATCGGAATTAGCTGAAGGCCTAGCTCAATGTTTGTCATCGTTCTATGCTCAAAAACAGAACGACAACACAAATAAACAAAGCAGTGCTCGTGTCAGTGGTGTCACCTTTATCAATGCGTTCCTGACTAAAGCAAAACCCATCAAACAAGCCTATTGATTCAGGTCATGCTAATGAGACCCCATTAAAGCTTAAATGTCTCTTCACTGCTCAGTATCGCCCTTTATTGACAGATATCAAAGTCCTCATTAACATTCACACACTGGTCTTCTCTCGGTCTAATGACTGAGTAACTGTCGCTTGACGATCATCCCATGTATAAAAATGAAACGTTTCAATTTTTTGGTACACTTGATGGAAGGACAGGTAGCAGTTTGCCTGTATGGGTACTGAGGTGCTTTGTGCTTCAATAAAACCAATGACTTTGACATTGTAGCCAAAACTGACTGATAATTTATAGTAAAGAAATGAAATTTAAACCCTGCTCCAAACAATAACACAATTTAAAGCTGCAATTTGTAACTTTTTTGGGGTTAAAAATGAAAAAAACATTTTATTGAGCAAGTACAGGACAGATCAGTGTTCAACATGATCTCTTTACCTCACAACGGTAAGTTTAAAATAATGATTTGAAAAATTTGAGCTGTTGGATCTGATTTCACAGCAAAAGTCAGTTTGGCTTCATTTGACTTCAACATAAGTAAAAAAATAGAAGTGTGTAAAGTAACCTGCAATTTTATGGTTCAAACAGAGGTGGCAGCAGAGAGGTGAAAGTTACAGATTGCAGCTTTAAAGTACATGACTGAATTGTGGAATTGTAATCTGTTGTAATATTTTTCTTCTGCATATTTTGGAAACATCACCAGAGACCATAAATCTGTGGGGACCATAAATAGATTTGAAAACAATCTGTGATGATGAAACTGTGTTTTTTTCATTTACTCTGAATTAGAATCGCGCTCTAAAAATGTTAGATAGCCACTTTGGAACGTGGGAAAAGTGCGGTTTAAAAAATACAGCTATCAAAAGACTGTAAGCGGCAGGAAGATAAACATGTTTGGGATACAGGAAGAGTCCACATCTGTTTTGTCCAATGGTTTTGTGAGAACACACATCTGTAAACTTGTGAACTTCTGTGTTTGTCTTAATTCAAACATCCTGAAAAATATGCTTGTTTTATACAAACATTTAAGTCCCTATTAAAATTCTTAAAATCAACATGAAATCAAAATGACAATATTTACTTTCTTGACCGTTCCTGCCCTCATTTTGAATGTTTTTTCCAATCAATGGATGATTTTTCAATCAATATTGTTTCATTCAGAAATGTATCACAGTACGCTAGTAAAATAGGTCGTAAATTCTTTTTCAATGTGCTTCATGTTTTTGACAGAAGTATTCTGCTAAAGGGGCGTTTGTTTTCTTAGGGTGGTCTATAGCTTTCTGCAGATTGTCAAAAGTCCCGAAACATCTTATACTCAAAACATGATCAAGAGTTTGTGTTTCGTATGAAATGTATACAAAAGAGCAAACATCTGGAGTGAAGATTCAGAGAAATTGGATTTCAGGAAGGTTGTTGTCTCAAGTGAGATATGGGCCCATTTCACGGACCACAGCTTTCAAATGAAGATACATATTGTGAAGGAGTCACCCGAGAAAGACATGGAAAATATTTGTGTAACAAGATTACCCATATTAGGACACAGTGGTTTGAAAGGGGAGGAAATGGCTTAAAAGGAAATTATTAAATTGTGATTAAGCCATTGAACCCACTAACAACTTTTCTCATGACATCTGAAGATAAGAGGATGTTTTCTCTAAAAGTGACCAACGTTATTTTCTTTTAACTTCCTGTATGAAAGAGGGAAAGTGTTTTCACACACTCGGTGTGTTGAAAAGCTGTAAAATGTTTTGGGCTAAAAGTAAACAAAAAGCGCTTACTGAGCAAAGCACATAACAGATCAGTGTTCAAAATTATTTCCTTACTTTAAGATAAACGATACTTTTACTAGTGATTCACCACGGTAAGTTTATATTTTTTTGAGCTGCCATATGGAAAAAAATGTAAATGTAAAGTAAGCCGCAGTTAATGGTTCAAACAGAGATGGCGGTAGAGAGGCAAAAGTTACAGATTGCAGCTTTAAAACGTTTAAGCTTAAAGCTTATTTTCTTTTGCTACTGTAGTCTGGGGGAATGCAGCCAAATATTATAGTGCGTTTGAATTGAAAATCAGTAGCGTACGTATCAATAACATATTTGAATATATGGATTATGTAAATGTGTGACTGACTGGTTTATGCACGTTCCACTGGGCCACAACAAGGTCAGTCTGTGCTCAGGAGAATCAAATTACAGTTGCTTGAAAAGTTTGCCTTGATTTTGATTTCAGCATGAAGAATCAATATTACCTCACAGAGGTTATATTACCAGTAACACGCCAGTCTTCATTTTACCTGCGCAGCAGTTAAACATCACCATAGTCCCAGCCGACCAATTTAATTTGTAAAAACATTTCCCTGATGTTTTCATTAAGTAACATAAACATTAAAAATGTTATTCTGAAAGTTTTAGGAACCTTTAAAATAACTTGCTTGGTTATAAAAACATTATTCAAACGTTTTTAACTCGTTGTAAACGTTTTATACATTTTTATAACTCTGTAACGTTTAAAAATATACATTATAAAAAATAACATTAACAAAACGTTACTTCAAAAACGTTTTTTGATAACTTTGAGAGAACTCTCAGAGAACGTTAGCCAACGTTCTAAGAACGTTTCCTGTTTGAGGAGCTGTTGTTCTCAGCCTTTTAGAATCAATCAAAAGATCATCTAAAACCAAGATTTGTCAATGCCAAGATTTGTGTGCAGAAGAAAACTGTGGCCAGAGATGCATCATAGGAAATTTGTAAATAAATAAAAAGACTCGACTCAGAAAGGAGACGCTCGCACTGTCCCAAGTGTAATAGCAGATGATTGCAATGTAAAAGATCAATATTTCAATTTCAGACTGCATTTCTATCCACGGAGATTAGAGAACAATCAAATTCTCGCTTTTCTCCATCTGCCGGAGGAAGACTCCTTACTGATAGCGAAATGAAACGATTTAAGCCTGGGTGCAAGATGTTTGTTTTTGTGAATTATTCATTGAGATCTGTTTGTGCAAGTGAATAGCCACTTGCTCCAATATTGAAGGGCAAATAATACAGATTGCTCAAACACAACAGAGCAGGAATGTGACATTGAGAAGTAGCAATGCGGGCAAAGACTTACTGCAGTGACTTACTGAGAAACAGTCCGGGAGACACTGTATCATCTTGTGTGATTTCATCCAGGCGCGGAATATTATTAATACTGCAACCACACGAACGCTTTTAGGAAAAGAACATATTATAAAATGTTATTCAGTTACTGAACAAATTCTACTTATTTACGTGAGCAGCTCCTATATTTGTAGCGGTCAAACAGGGTACAAACTTTAAAACATCAACATGCAACGTCTATAGGCTATTTTTTTATCTTTATATCTAATAAACATTACAGTACATACACAGGCACAAACATTCTAGCTGGTTGAAGTCTAGCTGGATTTCATTACCTATAGACTCAAAAATGTCCTTGGTGCAAAACTTAAATTGCGAAAAAACTTTCATAACATCCCATAATTTTAATTAAGGTCCAGAGCCGGGCAACAACCACCCACATCACCTAGCAACCCCGTAGTAACGCGTTCCCACGCTCACACTAAAGTTTGTGATTTTCTCTCAAGTTCATTCGGTCAACAAAGCGACGATCTGTTCTTCCTTGTTTGTCTACCACCACCTTGTGGTCGCAAGATCGCAAAACTACTGCCTAAAATACCCACCCATTTCCTTCTGCCATGTGACCATCTGCCAAATACGATAAAAAAGCCCATAAAACACATTTGTTGTTTTCGTTTTTATTCGTCATCTACACTTTTATCAAAACCAGCTACAGTATAAGAGATGATGGCTAGAAACACAACCTGCATATTTGTTCAGCCATTAGTTTCGCATATAGAGTTCAAGCTCCGGTCAATAACATTCAAACACCACATGCTTTGCTTTAATTAAAACTAATCTGTGTCAGCATACAAACATCTGCAAGATCTCACACGCAGCGTAACACACACACAGTGTTGGGAAACAGCAACATTTGATGTCAGATCCACGTTTTAAGTAAATAATACTGTTCTGAAAAATAATAAAACTGCACACAAACATTCCCGGAAACCGACATCATAAATGTAAACACTGCAAAGCAAAAACAAATATGAAGAGATCAGGTCAAAATGAGGTCCTTATTTGGATAAACAAAAATGAAGCTTTTGGACAGGCGAACTGCTTTCTCTGTCTTTATCTGAATCTGTATTACCTCATGACCAAAATTTGTGGGACTTTTTTACGTCTTTATAACGTCTTTAAAAGAGGCCAAGTTAAAATGGCTGAAAAATATATCAAAAGAGGAAGCAGTATGTAGATAACATTTCTGGAGAAACTGAATCACAAAAACATTGTATATGAAAACGGTTGAAGATGGTTTATCTCAGACCTGTGTGTCTTTAATATAACAACACAGAATTAAAATATAAACCAAACCAGCCAAAAGTACATTTACTGTCTTGTATGAACACTAAATGTGCATGAAACAAACCTAAATACATTTAAAGACGACAAACAGCAGGCCTGCTACAGTATCGTCATGACAACACCTTCGAATAAAGTTTGTTTTCATCAGTCAGCAGAGCATAATATACCTTAATATGTGACCATATACGAGAACCACTTTGAGGCTTGACCCAAAGAACTTCTTTTCTGAAATCCTGAAAACGTGTGAAAGTATGTACCTGCATGAGCACAAACGAGCAAATGTTTGAATCAAAGCTCCGATCTGATTGGTCAAAAAGCACATCGCACACCTGCTACAGCTGCCATTTCTATCACTGTAACAATGGCATCTTTTAACATCCTGAACAGAGTAAAGGTTTGCTGTAAATTACTCGGTGTTACTTTGAATGGAAATGTAACGTCTGTCTGGTCAAAGGTTTAGGGGTGAAGGGGACAAGAGTCAAAACAAAAAGCACCGAACAAAAAACAAACACAGCAGACTGCACCTAACAGAGAGACATCAGAGTTCTGTTTTCTCCTGACCAAGTGGAAGTTTCTTCTGGATCTCCTCATCCGAGCTGAATCCAGCTTCCTCAGTTTTCTGCTTGCCGGCCTCTGGAATTTTAGACTTTTTCTTCTTCTTCACTTTCTTGTCTTTTTTATGACCGTCCTCTGCATCCTTACTCTTTTTCTTTTTGCCCTTCTTCTTCTTCTTCTTCTTGTCTTCTGCGATGGCTGCCGTGTCTCCCTTTTTCCCGGCCCAAGCTTCTTGAAGACAGCCTGCAAAGACAGGCACACACACACCTCCTTGACTATTTCCATCTTAAGATTGTTATTTCCAAACGATCAAATCACATCTGTGTGTTTA
Source organism: Botia almorhae (assembly GCA_036877575.1). Lineage (NCBI taxonomy): Eukaryota > Metazoa > Chordata > Actinopteri > Cypriniformes > Botiidae > Botia > Botia almorhae. Next base: position 16,538 of record JAZGTJ010007108.1, read on the forward strand.
GGAAGTGATGTCATTTGCTGACAGATCTACACTTGTTGCTATAGTAACAGCATTGGCATCACACCGCTCTCCTATAACAGGAAACAGTGAGCTGGTGATATGAAGACAGACAGCTGAAAATTTGTGCTCTGCTTATCCACACCCGATACAGTTGGTATTTTAGCAAAGGTCCAAAATATTTAACAACTCTGATTCATTATTACTAACTACAGCATGAGTGAGGGTAAAAACATGTAACCATACCAGATTTTGTTACATTGTTTTTACAGTGGTAGACACATTGCTCATGAATCATTGTGTTTGGACTGTTTAATGTTATTTACACATGATAGTGAATAAATACCATTATCATGATATAAAACTACTCATATTGTAAAGAATTTGATCATGTCTCCCACCACTACTAGTAACTTATGATTAAAACCGCAATCCATAACTTTCACCTCTCTATCGCCATCTCTGTTTGAAACATAAAATTGCAGGTTACTTTACATACTTTTAAATAAGGATATTGAAGACAAATGAAGCCAAACCGACATTTCCCTGGAAATCAGACCCGACAGCTCAAATTATAAATCACTATTATAAACTTACAGTTGTGAATCAGGGTTAGGTAAGGAGACCCTGCTCAACACTGATTTGTTATGTACTTGCTCAATAACAATAATTATTAATTATTAGCCCAAATAAAAGTTACAAACTGCAGCTTTAAAGTGGATAAACCTTAATAACTACTGATGTCACTGATAAAATGAGTTCAAAAGATCTGGTGTTTGGAAACCGTTACTTTAAATATACATATATTATATACAAATATATATGTCCAGAGGGGTTAAATTGCTGTATATGATGTAATCAGACAGCTGTAGTTGTGTCAGTTTCACTGTACCTGTGTCCTGTCCTTTCAGCACATGTTTCTCACACAGATACGTGGTGAGATCTTCCTCCTGGCTGCCTTTATACCAGTCCTCTATCACTTCTTCATACTGCTCCACCATCACGTCACACTGATGGATGAAGAACAAGCATCTCTGACCTGTGCATTCATCTCAACATCTCTCATTTACCTGAATATATGCTCAGTTTATGCTCAGCATTACATATAATACTATTATTTTAAAGGCATAGTTCACTTGAAACGTTTTCATAATTTACTCACCCTCATGTCATTACAAACCTGTACAGCTTTTTTTCTTTTGAAAAACACAAAAGAAGATATTTTGAAAAATGTTTCTGTGGTTTTGTGTCCATACAATAGAAGTCAATGGGTGCCACTGGTTATCAACGTACTTTAAAAAATCTTTATCCGTGTTCTTTAAGAGCAGAAAAACCATACAGGTTTGACCTGAGAATTAGTAATTGATGGGGGAATTTTGGGTGAACTATTCCTTTAAGATCACGCCCACACCTGTTTCTTGAGGTCAGCCACTTCTGCACTGGTCTCGTTCCACAGTTCATAAGGAATGTCCATGACCACCTTCACTCCTTTATGGACCAGGTTATGCAAGGTGCTGAACGTCTCAGACATACCCTGAGCAGAGAGTGAGGGACTATCACTGCTTACAGACTATATACGGTTACTGCAGTTTGACATATCACAGAATAACAGTTCACAATTTACACACTCTTCAATCTTTGATCCAAGTATATCATCACTATAGACACATGAAAGTCATTCTGACTTCCAAACTTGGATACCAAGTTCCCAGCTAACAGGAAAGTTCTCAGAATGTTAAAGTTATTAAAATGGTCTTACAGTAATGTTGGTGGAACATTTTTTAATGTCATATATCATATAAGATTTTTATAATGTTACATATATCACAAAAGTGCTATTTTTAAGTTGTTAGGGAAACATTTTAAAAACGTTACAGAAGTTGAAAGGTCTAAAAAAACTGGATGTTTTGAAGGTTTCTAGAACACATAAAATACATTTTGACCTGCATTTATTTTGAACATTCCTTGAATATTAAAATTAACATTTTTTATGTTTTTGTTACTTAATAGAAACATTAGGGAAACATTCTTACAACCCGTCACAGATATGACTCAGTCACAGCAGAATTTGACTGATGGCTCACCTTTGCAAAGCGATTGCTTCCATCTCTCTCTTTGTGTAGATTGTACTGCATGATCCTCGAGCAGACGTTCTCCATCACCTCTATGAAACGGATATCACTAAAGCAATAGAAACACCATCAAAAACCGCCTTGTGCTTGGGGAGAAATACACATACTGTATTTAACAACGGACTTACGATTTGACATATTTGATTGGTGGTGTGCCTTTATCATCCAAAAAGCGGTAGTTGGTCTCAATAACTTCTTTAGTTTTGCCGGTCTCTTCAAAGGCGGACTTCATCTCAATGCTCAGAAATTTGCATACTACAGAATCATACCATAGAGAACACACTGAGATGAGAAAAGAGGAACAGAAAGTGGCTGCGTATCAACACGTACTGAGCGACCTATCCTCAGTTGTTTGATTGTGCCCATGATGGCCAATAATTACAAATCCACCTATGCAAAATACTATCTTGGTGACTTGGTAGGCAGCACACTGGGTATTGAGACACAGCCAATGCAATGACTTACAGAAGTAAAACATGAATTCTGTTGAAAAGAGGAAATCTGCTTATCTTGACAGTGTCTGTGTATAAATAGAAAGTGAATGTGTGTGTGTATGTGTATAGGGCTAGAACTACAATATGAACACATGACGCAAAAATACAATATATGACAAAAACGACTTCAAAAGGTTTGCAGTTTTGACAGCAGTGGAGTTAAATTGCCTGGATATGCTTTATTTTTGTTGTGTTTGATTTAATATAGTGCAAAAAAGACGTTTCTGATTGCACCAGAGGTTTCTGTCAGGAACTGAGCATTAGTTCATTTCAAGCGCAATATTCGACTATATTCATGGTAAATTAATAAGAGCGAGCTGCTTACCTTCACATTTATTTGGCAGATGCACCCAGTCATCGTCTCCGCCTTTAGCAGCTGCGGCACTTACGAGAAATAACACGACGCAGAGCAAAACAATCATGTTTTATTAGTGTAAAAGGCTCAAAATGAAGATTTCTAAAATACTGCACGTCTATTTCTCTGGCCGCTTGTCTGATGCGTTCACTTCCGCTGTGGCAGGTTGACGTAGACGCTGAGGAGTGGACCAATCACAGGCGCCGGAGTGGCACGAGAGAGCCAATGAGAAACGGGGGCCGGGCGGGGGCGAAAACATTATGTATTCCTCGCTCAAGTACGTTTTATTAAAGTGTATGATTAAATTATTTGTTAAATTCAATTATACCCATTCAGATTTCTAAATGCCACAGACACTTTTAAATAACGATCTTAAATAAAATGCAGTCACGTGTTTTAAATGCATTTCATAGGAGACCAATAAAATCAAATTTAAAGCTATTATAATAATATAAACGTGTGTCTTTAAGCTTTTTGGTTTGCATTTTCTCTATATTTCCATATTTATGCCTGTGAGTTGTTTTTCAATGGTGAATTGAAACAAAGAATGCATGCAACCACCAGAGGGCATTGCACTCATATATTCAGTTTCTCTCCACGACGTGGAATTGCTCTCATAAATTACCATGTCATGTTTTCCAATTACTGCACACCGGTTCCAGGTCAGTAGTGGCAGCGTTGGCTAATCCAGGACGGAGTGAAGAGCTGTACCACCCAATACAACCTTCAGAACCGAATCAGAGGCTCTTCTTTTATTTTAAGATCTGTTAGGTATTACTAAAGGTGTTTTATGGTTTATTTATGCAGAAAAATGATTAGCCTGTAGAGATTAAGGCAAGAAATTGGAAGATGTTTGAATGCTGCTGTGCAGTCTGACACGAAGACTGTCGGTCGGCACTTCCAAGGACACAAGATACGGTTTTGATCGTTTAAGACACCTCCACTATCACCCGCAGCATAAGATAAAATACAGATCAATAGTGTCCACATTTGTAATCTAATATATCTGGCCTAGAAGGGACATCAAATCAAACACATCAGCAGGGTTATTCTGCTTTATTGAATCTGCATATTCAGCATTCCCTTGAGTTAAGTTTCTGACTGTCAGAACTACTTTATAATCTTAATCGTATGTTCACACGTTTCCAAGGAGAAGTACAAACTGGTAAGAATCATACAAGAGGAGCGTGTATTTCATTCAAGTGCATTTACGGCGCCTTGACCAAAGTATTCAAACCTTAACCAATTCTCTCATTTTACTCAATTACACAGTCCCACACCGAAATGTTGTGCTTGTGATATTTTCTTTCAAGGCACTGCAACACTGCGGGGTCTGTTTAATTGACGTTACATTGTTTGACATAGTTTTACGTATATAAGTATTTACCCCTCGCAGTTAAAGAGAAAATGTTGCAGCTACGAGCGCATCCGTTTACGAATGTACTAGATGCAGATGATGGGAATCTTTTCATTTACGTTTTAAGATTAATTTCATCAACAAATATATCATCAAAATGATATCTAAACAGATTACTACACACGAAAATGTCCATTTGAAATAAATTAGCGTTTCAGTCGCTGTAAATACCAGCATCGTGGAGAACTAATTTCCCATGTCATATCTGTACTGCAGCCCAATGACAGAGTTAATTAAGCGGCAGAATACTTTTGCAAGACCCCGTATATGTTTTGTCAGCATTCGTCATTGCACAAAAGGGGTTTTCATATTCGATGCATGTCCCTGGACATTTCCCCTGTACCTGATTATAATTATTATTATAATATACTAATTAATATTCACACACGGTAAAAAGTAAGCAGTCAAAAAAAGAAAGACAGTTCCAAAAACAAAAACATTATATCGGTATACTGTATAAATAATGTCTTAAAACAGTCTTGAAATTAAATAATAATTTATACATGCTATTCAAAATACAAAAATAAGATTTCAGTCATGTTAGATTCTAGCATAACTTAAGCCCTCCAGATGCATAATACAAGTGATGCCAGACTACGGTGTGCATGTATTTCAGCACGTAAGTAAAAGATCTTACTGTATGAACCTCATATCCTCGGACATGCAGGTACACTTTCTATATTAGATATGTTTCTGATCCGTACGCTTTCCTGTCTAAATGAAACACATCGTTATGAACTGACAAAGACCTCAGTGCCATGTATTGATGGTGAGATGTATTTTAAACTGGTTGCTGAAAAGCACTGATTGGTTTATAAGTGTTTTCAGTCAATATGAGAGGGGATCTGTAACCTATTTATCTTCCATAAAGGAAGGACAGCAAATGTATGGTATTCCTATGAAAAAACCTGGAAAAGGAGAGTAAGCTACAGGTCATGTTCACCCAATGTTGATCTATTCCCTCATATCTATCCATATTTGCTATCCATTTTTTGTCATAACTTTATTATATTAAAATTAACCAGCATGAACTATTGGCAAGATTTCTTTTTTTTCCAAGAAGTTTTCAGTTTTTACACTGTGCCAAAGATTATAATGCATTGTTTTAAATCTTTGGAATATTATTAGGAAATGAATCAGGTCAGTTTTGATTTTAAGTTCACTTGATCATTGTAATGACTTAGTGACATTTTGACAGTGTATGACATCACCAGCACCTACAGCATGTGCATCTATTTTAAACTCCAACAATTTTGCCTGAAACAGACCTGCAGGAGTAAACACAGCATGTCAGAGTGGCAGAGAGAGAGAGAGAGAGAGAGAACCAGCACTAATAGGCAATGACAGGATTTAATTGATGAATAAATTCCTCATATTCTTTGTCCAAAATATTTGTGTACCCGGCCTGCAGTGTATGGAACATGTTTGTCTGTTCTGCTGGTTGTGACATGTTTCATTTATTCTCAATCCTTCAGTTGTCCATCGTTTCATTCGCTCATCCCATCCTTACTGGGCCTGGTAAGTAGCTTTCGATTTGGTTAAATCTCCGAGAGAAAATACAAATATTGCAGCAGCAAACTAAATGCGGTAAAACAAAAGGAACTGGTTGTTTTTAAGGTAATAGTTATTGATATCGTCATCGGTTATTGTGACTATGAAAGTGCTGTACAGTACATACTAGCGATACTATAGCTGCGTGGTCACCGAATCGTCCTGTTCCGTTACCCAGCGGGGGGAGTCATGCGTCTGTCCGTCACAAGGTCCGACCAATCCCTGGAACACGTCCTCGTTTGAGTCCAGGAGGCGGGAGCTGGAAGCTGAGAAATTGGAAGCACAGTGCAGGGAGGTGGGTGGGGACAGAGGCCCTAATGTCAGCAAAACATCCCTCCCGTTAGCTCGCTGTCCATTAGTTGCCATGGCAACACCAGCACCCTCATTTAAAGTGGCCACATCCACCCTATTAAGGTTGGTCTCGCTGCGGGTGACTGGACCATCACCCCTGGTGAATCCCAAGTCTTGCCAAGCTCCGGGCGGGTGGAGCAATCCATCTGAGATAGTGTAGGTTGCAGACGTAACACCTGCGGGCTGGGGGAGGTGACTGCCCATGCGGGAAAACAGCAGCCCGAGCCTTCTGAAGGAGTTCTTCTTGGAACTAGAGAAGCGTGAAAGCCTCCTCCAAGTTCGTGAAAGTGCGGGTCTCGCTGGAGCCACTGAGGAAAGGGAAGAGGAGGGCGAGGGGTTCTTCCTCAATCCGTTGATCTTTGGTTTACCCTCCCGGTACGTGGACGATGCTGTCGTGGCAACCTCCATTCCGGAGATGGAACGGAAGAGGGCAGAGACTCCATAGGCCGGATCCGAAGGCGTGATGGTTTTGAAAGACACGCCCTTGGCTCCAATGCTGCTTCCGTCGCTATTGTGACAGTTGCTGGTCGCATCTCCGTCATCGCTGACCTCGTCTCGGAATGTAGCCTCGCTGCTGGAGGAATAATTCCTCCTGGGAGGCTTTCGGTTGCCGAGGAGGTCCAAAACCTCGTAGCGGAAGCTGGAGATGTCCTGCTTTAACTCCTATGGCAAAAATAACATTGCAGGTGTA
>JAZGTJ010007109.1:0-23524 GCA_036877575.1 Botia almorhae
CAGCACAGAAGAAGGAGATGACAGAGAGTGTGTGTATGACCGTCTAAAAGAGCAGCAAAGTGTCAGAGCTGAAACATGTCTTTCAGGCTGTCTGACCTCTCAAGCAAGAGCTAATATTGCTCTCTCTCTCTTTCTAATACACATTCCTCTCCAGCGTTTGAAGTGGAAGGTCTGAATCTTTCTAATTCCTTCTGATCCTCTAGCCGAGTCATATGGCACCAGCGATGAGGGGAGACAGATGGAGTTGCAAAATTACTCCTATTTCTCGACCGCTGGACACATTTGTTTCATATAATGAATTTGTAGCAATGCACAACAGAAAGTTTTTATCTAGTGTTTTGATATTTTTCAGAAAGCCTCAAAGGAGACCTGACTTTACAAATACAGCTTTTAAAAAGTATCTTGTTCAATTCATTGCTTTACACAGCATGTGAACTATTTCATACAGTACCAAAATAATGTCTTGATAAAACACTGGTTTGTGTGTGCATTGGTGTTTCTGAATAAGAGACTATTGAATAATTTATTGATAAATAAAATTTAGCAGATCCACTGGGACTATAGAACACATTTTTATTTGAAGATCAAATCTGTTTCATTAGAGGTTCACAGACTACATTCTCTCCAGTACCCAATAGCTGCCATGACAACTAAAATAGTGCAACTTTTGTTTTGATTTCTCCTTGCTATTTTTCTGTTAAACAAGTACCAGTAAGGTTTTATATAGCCAGTCTTTGATCTTAAAACTTGGCTAAAGAACATCAAATCTTCTATTTACCCCAAAACACTATAGCAGTCTTTTCCAGTGTTTAATAACAACAACATTATTAAAAACAGGTAAATGTTTGTTGTATAACATGATAAATGCATTACAGTAAAATGTGAAATGGTTGGATTGAGTTGGTTAGTTGGTTGATTACTCAGTCAGTAATCTAGTTAGTTAGTTAGTTGTAACTGTTTTTAATGCATTTCCCAGAGCAATGTTAACATTCTGCTTTTGTGTTACACAAAGGAAAGAAAAGGAAACACTGGTTTTGGAACAACTTGAGTAAATCTTTACAACATGTTTGTTTTAAGGTGTGCTATCCCTTTAAGAGTTTTTGCTTCACTCCAGAGTGTGGACACAATAGTAAATAGTCGTAATACATTTTTATGAGAGATGCATCATTAAAAGTAGTGTTCTCTGTGTAGCCCTAATTAATACAGCTTTGCTCTACAAGAATCAAGACAATAATGCTTGTCTTACGTTAAAGACAAACTACAAAATCATTAAATGATCCAACATATTGGCCTACATTTCTTCTGAACTTCTTCAGCAGACATCAGTATTGGAAAGTAACAGAATAAAAGTTGCTATTGACGGGTATTAACTTCTGAAAAATGATGGTTTTCTAGAGCTGTATTAGTTGTTCGGCCGTTTTCAAAATGGTGTCGCGTTTTTAATAACAAGCAATCTTTCCCAAGAAATTTCAGTGTAGCAGGACAAAATGTTATTTTTTCAACAAGACGCTGGGTAGTGTAACAAAGCACTGCATTTTGTTTTGTTTTTTTGTTGTGTTGTGCATACAGCCTTAGAACAGAGTGTGCCAAGGCAATAATCAAATGCACTCTTCTAGAATATCCCTGCTCTCTTGAACATTGGTCCAATTCAGTTTTTTTTTTCAGTTCGTCTGAACTGATTCATTTCATTTGGACTGATGATAAAAAGATGTGTACTTTGGGTGTGGGTGGTCCAAAGGTGTGTTCATCTGGGCTGGTGTCATGACAGCTGCACAGATTAAAACGCATCCAACTATGGTACTTGAGATTATGAGGATATTTACAGATTAATTAAACCAATGATTGTCTATTGTATGAAATGCTTTACCAATACTTTACCATAAGTGCAGTTAAAGTGTCTCCAAAGATAGAAAAAAGCTGCCTGTTATATTTTTTAAGGGTTGGTTGGTACAATACATGAATATTAGCTTGTGTCGAGTTGATCTGATTAAACAATTGAACATGCCTGGTCCCATAAAGAAAGAGAGTGAGTAAGAGAGAGAGAGCTTGATACCTTATGTGACTTACTCGTCTGCTGTCTTACCACAGTTCATTTCCTTTGCAGTCATCTGCTCATGTGCTACCTCTCTCTCTCTCCCTCCCTCCCTCCCTCCTGGACTATGTTTGATTCATTCTAGATGATTCAGACTCCTCCATACACCGCGTGAAGGAACCCTCATCCCCTATCTATAATTCAGAGCATCTCTCTCCCTTTCTCTCTGTGTATCTCCACTTCCTCGTTCACTGCCCGCATCTTTCGCGGCTGTCGACGCGTCGGTTAAAAGATTGCCGTGTACAGAGGAAGGGAATCTTTACAAGCCAGCCGGTAAGAGAAAATTGCCTTTTTTTCACGACAAAGTTCTCCTTTTTGGAGAAGAAATAAATTTGTATACATCGGGATGTTGATTCACAGATTTTGTGCTTGTTTCTGTCATACTAAGTAAAGTTAGTGAAGAATATAGACACTAAAGCATAACAGGGAGTAATGTGGAGATTTATAGGAGATGTGAAGTGGAAGAAAAATGTTGGGTAATTTGATGGGAAGGGTTGAGCTGCATGTGATGCGTCTCGCAAGTGATGCAATGTGCAATTAGAGACACTCTGGGAAAGTTATATTGCTTCTGTCTAGCTTGTATGTGTGTGTGTATGTGTCTAGCTGCTTGTTGCCATATGACTGTGTTTCGTCCTTAAACACCAGTGCACTAAGACCTTTATCACAGACTGTTGTTCATTATTTAGCTGAAGAGTGTGTGTTTGAGCGTGTGGTGATGAGAATAGCTCAGTATATATAGAATAGCTCAGTAATCCAGTTAGTTGTGGGTAAAACACATTTGCATTCCAAGGCTGAAGGACTTTGAAACTAACACACAGGCATGAATTAATGCAAAATAATGCACATTATGTTAGCAGGGAAAATAAATGCGTGCTCGGCTGCCCTTTGTTGTATACAATACATATTTGCATAGTTAAAAATACATATCTGCCTGTAGAAGAGAACAAACATAGATGAGATGTCTTTGATATCTCAGTTGTTTCTCCTAGACATCAATGAGATCAAATGGAGACTTGATAAAGTACTTTTTCTCCGTAGTCTCACCTGTGTCTCTTCAGAGAACAGAAGTCAGAGAAGTCAGAGGCGTGAGTTATATTTTGTTGAAAAATTATGAAGCATTAATGAACCGTGATACATGGAAACTAATTCCACTTTTAATTAAGGATGTTCCCAAATGTTTCAAAAGGCAGATATTGTGAGGGGCATTTTGACCCCAGACCAACCAAGTAAATCCACCCACCTATTCACCCCCTCACACATACACACCTATCAGCAGCTGCCTGTACTTTTCATCTCCAACAAATGTGTGAAGCAGTCCATAGAATGTAGACTCGTTCTAGCTGGCACCCTATTGCTGATAAGAAACCTGACACAGCATTTTAAATGCATTGGCTTGCAATCGCACCTTATAAGCACAGCCATAAACCCACATCTGTAAACATACCCAGGCTAAGCACAGATATCTATGTTCAGAACCTCTGCAGAACCTCACTGGGGAAAATAGTATGCAACATGCCAGATTCTTTCCTGTCTTCTGTGGTATTGAAGTCATCAGCTGCGCTTTAGGAGCCAAAAACGCCTTCAAAAGAAAGGCAAAAGGCTGCGCTATTGTCTAAGTCTGAGAGAAAAAGAGATAGATGTGTCTTTTAGAGATGTGAGCTGTCTTTCAGAAAAGGGGAGGAGAGGAAAGGAGGAAAAAGATTGTTTTTTCCATTGGACTGCTTCTTTCTTGGCTTTCAGGAGCTGTAACTTGCTTGAGCAGTTTAAAATGCCTTGAGTTAAGGTTGAGCATAAATGATGCTAATGATTAAACCAGTGGTGGCCCGTGTGTGTGCGCTGACCCACAGTATTGTATTTGTGAGCTATAGGGTCATGAATCACTCTTGTTGATTAAAACGCCGCTAGCATCAGGGCTACGATCACGCAGCTGGGGCTGTTTCATCTGGAGAACAGAAGGAGAAAGCTATGCTCTCCTGTGGCATTTCCTCAAACTCAGAGTTTGAAGTCAACATCATTTGCAACCAGATCGAGAAAAAATGTAGGCTCAACTAGATTTTGGATGACAAACGGATAGCATAATTTATGTCTTTACAAATTATTGCACAAATATTAATTGTAACAGCTGTTATTGGTGTATAAGTGGTTCCCACTTCACTTTAAGCAAAAAACTGTACCACTTGTTTGTCATGTCTTAAATGAACAGCTACTGTACTTACTAGTTTAAAGTATTTATATATATTTATATAATATTACTATTATGGCTTATTTTGCCCTGTCTAGTCTGGACTGCCACTGTAGCTCATCACAAAAAAGCAGATTTATGAAGGCCCAAAAATACTTTTTTTTAGAAGTGGGTGTTACACTTGAATACTTTTTGGATTAAGAATCATCAGGCACAGGGTCATTTCTGATTTTGGGTTGAGTTCAAATGTGAATGTGTTTATTTGTGGTTAAACGGCTCATTTCTGATGCTGATGTCCATCTATTCATCTCAGGGCAGTGTTGGTCTCCAGTGCTGGTCCATTACCCAATCATTAGGCTCTTACTGATGACACTGATGTTTATGAGAAACAGGTCAGAACCCGATTAAATGACTCTGGTTACAGGGTTTCATCTGAAATGAGTTTCTGGCGACTATTGGGGCAGATAATGAGCGATAAACCATGATTGGATATTAGTTGGGTTGCTTAGCTGCCGTGAGTGATACACCTATAATTGAACAAATTGTTGGTTTCATAACAAATTAAACTCTAGTGATGTTTGTTTGAGGCAGGCAGAGAGGTTCTGTACTCTTAGATGGAAACTCTCTGTACTTTTTTGCCAGTGGGTGTGTAGCCCCCAGCCAAAAGCAACACAAGGGTGAGGGGCAGGGGGCGTGAGCTTCTGGTGATGTTCCACCCAGGAGTTTGAATGTTGTGTTTACACGGTGGCTGTGTAAACAGATACTATATATGCATCTGCTACACTTGCCAAAGCTGAGAGCTTACTATGTAGAGTGCTGTATCCCACAATGCAATGCACTTGACTTAAATGAGCAAGTATTGCATTCTTAACATAGCCATGGTCTTAAAATCTGGTCAAATAATCAAATCAGGGATAAATAAACATGACTTACAATAACATACTATAGTTTAGTTGGGCAGTTTGTTAAAATGTTTCACAATTTCAGTCACTTTAGAAACTCTGAAGAACAGTTTAATTAGAAAGCTGTTATAGCACTAAAGTATGTGTTACATCATTAGCATAAATTTACTGTATTTGTAGCCAAGCTGATAAAATGAATTCACAGTTAGCTCAGACTCTGAGAATTATGAATTTTCTGATTTATATTGTATAAATGTTTCATGGAAGGCTTGAGAACACTCAAGGCCATAGATACAAGCTGATGTCTGTTTCAATTAAAAGACATCTTGATGGTTGCAGTGAGATAACAGAATGAGTTTGTATGTGCATTTGTGAGCTATAATGAATGAAATTTTCTGGATTATGATGTTTTATTCTGTTATCTGCTCATTGGTTTGTTATGCCTTCCAGCAAATAGATGTGTGTAGAATGGGTTATGACTCTACACACACACGCACACACTGACTGGATGATATTCACAATATATTTGCAGTGACAATGTAAAATTAGCAGCATGCACCAAATTGTGCTTTTTATTTGTCCACATGATATCAGAACTAGAGTTTTGTGGCTTTTAGTCCATGTCTGCTAGCTGTGATGACATCCGCATCCCAGTGTACTCATAGCGTTAACATGAACAAAGTGACCTTTTAGCAGATATATGCAGATACAATTTATAGTCTTTATTTTTCAGGCCAATAAAGGCAAAATTTTAATCATCCTGAACTGCGCAGATTTTTGTCCAATCAGATGCGCACACGAATTAAAGTCTGTATCCTTTCCTGTGACTATAACCTGTAGCTTGTGTGGGGGGTAAATATTGTTGTTTACACACACAAATCCACAAAGCATTGTTATTCGTGTCTGATAATGTTAATATGTGAACAGCGTTTGTGTTTGTGCTCATGATAACTGATGCAGAGGTTCTTTTGTTTGTTTAACTGAGGCTAGGTGCTAGGTTTGGGGAGATTGAGTGTCTCAGAACAAGTAAACCAAAACATAGGTTTGTCTATGAATCTGTCTATGAGTTTTTAGATTTTTTTCAGAAGGAATATCTGTCTCTCCATCAATGTCAGGAACAACACAAACAGGTACAAACTTTCTGCAGGTCTGTTTGTTGCCATGAACATAAACAGCTCAAGGCACAAAAAAACTCACGGTTGTTTTCTATAAGTAGAACATTGGTGCAAGGAACCTTGACTGTTTCAGTTCATGTGTTCCAACAGAGACAGAACTCGCACTGCTGCTGGCCTGAGACTGGACGAGGGTCATTATGTAAGTAATCAGACTAAACAACGTTAATTGATGTTTCTCAATGCAAATGTGCAGCATGGCTATACAATGTGACTTATAAAACACAGAGCAGCTGATCCGGGTTGTAACCGTTAAATGTGATTTATGTGATGTGATGTGAGCTTTTCACAATGGCACACTGTTACAAAGCAGCTGTGCAAATGAAAAATATCCAAAGATATCTAACTAACTATATGTAAATTTAAAATGAAAGAAAATGGAAAAGGAAGAAATTTCAAATTAATAAAATTACCAAACAATGATAATAAGACAATGTACAAAGCGAATGGTATAAGCTAAATTAAGCACTGCTTTGCTTAGCTATTTATTTTATAAAACACTAAAATGTAAATGTAATAGTGTATTTTATTTATGTTTGTAGTTTTTCTGCCAAAAATCATAATTAGAGTGAAGCACATTCAAGTGATTTTGGTTGGAAAAACCGATGCGTTGGGCAATTTTACACCTCATTTTTAAATCCAGACAAAGACTTACTAACTGTTACTAACTGAAAAGGAAATTATGTGTGTCAGGTATATGCCAGGGAAGTACCTGTTTGTGAGTACAGAAGTTACAATGTGATTTGCTTTTGGTCATAGAAAATGAACGCATCAGACAATTTTGTGTTTGTTTTTACTTACAGCACTGGTGCAATACAATAATGCACAATTGCACAACGAGGTGTGTAATTGATGCTTCTTCTGTGTTTTGTCAAGCTCATCCTGCAGAGAATGATGGGAATTGTAGTTTAACACCACAAAGTATGAGCTCTTGAAAAATACTGGTAATTATGGCATTGTAGTTGCATTCCTGTGTACTCATCTTGTAAATGTGATCATTCCGATTGCTTGATTTTAGGGCACATGGAACTTCAAAATCACCTGGCGGAAACTGACAGAACAGGCAAGGCTTGAAAACATCACATCAGATTTATGATTAAGTCATTGTGATAAGTTATGACAACATAACATTATGTTGCGAAACAATTTTTCCTCTTTAAATGAAGGGCAGATTGAAGATCAGATTTTATTTTACTTTTATTTTACTTATTGTATTCGTGTTACATGAATAGCTGTCATTCACATAAGAACTATTTGTGTATTATTGTTTAAGTTAAACTTAGCGTTAAACTACTTTAGAATTGCGTATCAGTAGTATCACTTGACTTATGAAGGTACGAGGTTTCTGTTTGGTCTCTTGCTAGCCGCATGACAACAGTGTGTTAAAACAGCACACTGCCTTGAACATTCGCATCCACATTAACCTGCGTGCCTACAGCGAGTTACAGACTCTGGCCCTGACCCCTGTGCTGGGTGGCCTATGGGAAAGAGAGCAGCAGGTAGAGTGATTAATGGCTATGATTAACAGGTGAAGGAATGAGCTCTCATGGCCTAGAGCTTCATACTGCATTTATCTCCTCAACCAACGCATCCTTTATAGAGGACAGCTTTCTCAAAGACTCAAAGTGACCTAGCCAGGGGGAGCTAAAGGGGTTGGAAGAAAAACGTGGGTGGGAATTTTGCATTGGTAATGCGACATGGAAACAGGGCATGCTGGGAACTCAGCTGGCCATTTGATACGATGAAGATTTTCATGTCTCAAACAATAAGGTGCTGTGTGATAGGCAAACAAATAGACACATGTACAGATAAAGGAATGTGCATTTAGAAGGAAGTGTTAAGTGTTTATTTTGATTGACTAATTTTTTCTGGTAAATAGCCCCTTTCACACATCTTTGCCAGTACATTGACAGTAATTCACGAGCAAGGTGCTATGTATGAACGCAGAACAGGATTAATGACGAGTTTACTCCACGCTGTTTACAGTTGTCGAAGTAGAGATTTTCGTCAAATGATGTCATTGGGTCAAAAGCAACTGCATAAATGTAAATGTCTGCAACAAAAACATAGACTGTATTAATTCAGAAACTAAGTCAAACACTGTCATGCTTTTAAACACAACACCATGCTTTGACACTCACTCGTGGTTCATCACAGAGTTAATGATTTTTTTGTCTAATGTGTGAATGGTACGTCACGGGTTAAAAGACCGAACGCTGTTGTTGGTGTGAATGACACATTTGTGTATTTACCAGCAAAGTCATCTGGCAATTTGCTGGTAAATTACACAGGATTACTGTGTAAAAGGAGCTAATGTCATGTTTTCTTAAAAAATGAATTACAGTTGTGTTACTGAGGAAATACTTGCATTTGCCAGGGAATTGTTTTATGTTGGGGGCGAAGGAGCTTTGAAAAACATGTTTTATCTCATTTAGCTTTGAGAAGGAACCACTTGCTGCTTGACACTTTATAGAGTCCAAAATGACAAACAACAAAAACTTCTCATGTAAACTGTCAGAAATTTGATTTCTTTGTGTGTTTTATCCACATGGCAAAAGAGCACTAAATGTGTCTCTATTTTATAACCTCTTCAACCTTTTATAGCGCATTCACAGACAGCAACTGTTGTGACTGGAAGGAAACAAGACAGTTATGTTAGGTGCCGTCCATAATGAAACCACCTCCCCTCATGTCACTGTCCGACTCTTTCTGTCACCTCCTAACCTGACCAATGTTTCAAGGATAAAGTCTATTAAACAGGTTACAAGATTGTTGACATTAAACGTCATATTGTAATTTATAAGACTGAGTGCTTCCTCGTATAGAGATAATAAATCAATAGCATAAGAAAATAAATTGACACACAGAATGATTTAGGAAGAAACACCTCAAAGATATCTACACATAAACACGTGATAATCATAGTATGTGGAATAATTAACTCGCGGTCATGGAATTATTTAAATATTAAGGTAACCTGTTAACCTAATGTGACTTTGGGTGGGCATTAATTTTTAATAATTCAACTGCATCAATAAATTAATAATCTGTTGTCAATTATTGGTCATATGTAAAATACCAAAACCTTTATTTTGGGAAGACCGGGTTACGGATATAGTTGTTCTTAACTATAAATAGCCTGTGTGTGTTTGCTGTGTGAGCCTATTTTATATGTTTATATGCGTGAACCTTTTTTAAACCACTGGATGCACTCACATGTTTTTATTTCACTAAAATTCTTCAAATAAATATTTTCATGAAATATATGCACATGCCAAGTTTAAATAACAGGGCTGCAAAAATTGCACATCTTATAGACAAAAGAAAATAGTTCATTTAATTTGACCTTCTTACGTTGAAGACGAACATTTTCTAAAGGTTAAGAACCTCTTTCACCGATCATTTAAGGCCCTGTTTTATATCCTGTTTAGGAAAAGTATCATCTGCATTTTCACACACAGGCATGGTTTCTCATGAAGAGTTATTCTGTCAAACTCAACGTGTGGCTCCGGCTTGTGGTTTGCATGCAGCTGAATTGATTATAAATAAAATAATACACTTGCCCTAAGCAATAAATCAGAGAGAGACTGTTTGTCAAGAGTTCCCTGTTACAAATGCCCAGCAGAGAATGTAAAGCCTCAAGCTTCAGTTATACTGTGCTTTCATGGGATTTGTTTATGTGTTTACTAAATATGTGCACATTACGGTGATTTTAAACATGTCTCTAATTTTTTTAATTACAGTAATGTACATGCAAATTACGTCCCAGTTTTGTAGGTTTACCCTACAAACGTTAAAATGCTTTTAAATGTGATGACCACACAGGGCCGAAAATGAACTTTTTGCCAACGTCAGTGATGGTTGATTTGAGAGAATGTACCTGCTAAAAACATTTTACCAGCCATGATATTTTTTTCAGTTTTTTTTTATTAAACTTTGTTGTCCCAATAAACACTAGGCAAAGTACTGTAGAGTCATCCTGTGAGGATAGAGAGATAGGTTTTGTCTTTAACGGATTGGACTGTTGTTTAAACTGATGCTAGTTGTTTAGTTAATGTTCAGTAGACAAAATCATCAGAAAACAGAATGTTTAAAAAAACACATAAGTCTAATAAGACTTATGACATTGGTATGACAGTGGGATTGTTTAGCTCTGTTTTACCTTGTTAGTAACAAGCAGCTCACTGGGTCACTCACAGCAACATACTCAACTTAGTCTTCTAGTAAACCACTGTGGTATCACCAAGCTTTTTGGCTACAAGAGCATGTTTTGAGCCACTAAAGTTAAACTTTCTGCTGCATATATTTCAAGTTGTTCTTTAATATGACTTTATACCACTAGTAATGTTGCACGACTCTCAGTGGTTGTGGAATTTATGACCATGATATTGCTGAATCATTCGTTTACAGTAAAGCCATTGGTCTTGCAGTTCTCTGTTGACTTGTGGTAATATGTCTGGGTTATGAGCTGAATATGGTGCTCTGAAGACTCCACAGAGAGGAAGCAACAGCCAGAGACCCTAAAAACCATGATAACGATTGTTCTTGGTGGAGGAAGCTGAGTTGATTTGATTTAGGTGGACAGTTTATTGAGTTTCACACATACTGAAATGGAGCAGACCTGCTATGTCGATACTTTGCTTTTGTAGTGGTTTACCATGAAACCTTTCAAGGTGTTGTAAACCATTTCAGCCATTTTGCCATCCTACACCATTTTGCTAACTTTGACAATGCCCTCTGTCCAAAACTCCACCCTCAAACTAGTTATCCGAATTTTTGCCTGTCTACAGAGCCTAAGGGCTGTTTCAGGAATAGGTGTGCTTTTTTCACAACATCTAATACAGTGCTTTCTGTCAGATTGTGGAGACATTGTATGTATGTTATTCCCAAAAAATCACCTACAGCACCTATAAGCCCTCAATCTTCATGTTGTTTGCATGAAATAATAGATAAGGAAGAAGAATCATATTTATTCCCACTGGAAGCTGGAAGAATTTGATTTTCAGTTTTCACAGTGTTGCCACAGAGCAGCATCATCAACTCATTTTGGGGACAATTACCTTAGAGCCCCAGAGGGTTAAACGCCTAACTCAGTAATGATGGCTCATTGCACAATTCTTACCGGGATCAAACCAGCAACCTTCCAGTAATAAACCCAAAGCCTCAACTATAACAACACATCACCCCGCAGCCAATCACACGACCACCTTTGCCCAACTGCCATCAAACTACAAATAGCATAATTGAAAGCTGATTTATTTTTTAGCAAGATAAGTGCAAGAAAAGTGCACACAGTAACAGTGAGAAAAAATTATTTGAGCTTAGACTGAAAGATTCTGTCATCGTTTACTAGCCCTTATGTTATAAATTTGTACGGCTTTGTTTCTTAGAAAAGGTAGAATGTCATTGGAAACATTCAACTTCATGGTTTAGAAAAACGATGCGAAACAATGTTAATTAATTAAACTTCTGTGCTGCTTTTACACACAGTGTTTTAGCACGAAAGCACAAAATGTTCACAGTTCATGCTAATTTGATTGCACTATTTCTGCCTGATAAAATGTTTCAATAATAGAATGTTGGTGGGTATTAATAATCATAGCAGTGGTTTTCATCACCTGTTTGCGTAAAATCTTACAGCTGTACTTTTCTTAGCAAATTCCCACCTGTCTTTGGCGCTCTATGGAAGAATGCCATACAGATGTAAGTAAATAATGGAGTTTTTATTTTGAAAGGCCCAAAGATTATCAGACAGAACATTATTATTATTTATGCTCCAGATATATTTCAAAACCTGTACAGCATAAGTATAAAAAAATCACAAAATGGGGCTGCTTGTGTTTCTATTGTTTCTATGTTGAAACATCTCAGAGGTTTAGTGCAGGGGAAGCTCTACCTGACCACAATTCACAGAATAAACAGCAAGCGCATCAGAACTGAATGTGGGTGTAAACAGTCCTAAACCTTCAGAGAAAGAAATTCCTAATTGCTGTTAGCGCACAGAAAAGGGAGAAGCTTGGTGTGTTGTGAAGTTATTTCAGAATGTGGTCCATCAAATTGAGATGGATTTGCTGGACTGTCTGTTGCCATGGTGAGAGGACAAGTAGAGATGAGCCACATTCCAAACACCATTAAAGCTGTATTAACTCTCCTCATTGACGTGTTCTTTAAACACATCAAGCATGTTAATCTGGAGCAGGAATTAGGAGAATATTGTGGCCAGTTAATTGCATGGTACTCTGGGATACTGGGAGACAGTCTGAATACACTTGGTATTGAGAAAAAATGGTTTGGCGGTGGTTTTGTAAGTGACAGCAGTAATTATGAACAACAAATTAAATAGTTCTTCATGGTTTTTGAAACACAAAGCAAGATTATTTTATGGATATCTGGTTTGATGGATTTTATGCAATGGCATTATATAATGACTCATTTTAACGCTTAATAAAACAGCTTGCTGATAGTTACCTTCATACTTGGATCGGTTTTATGTCAGACGTCTGTCTGATGCACAACTACATAGACCAGCAATTGGAAAAGTAGCAAAATTATTGAGTTGCATGTTCTTAATTACAGTTTGAATTGTGTGATGGTGATAGATTGATTGTTTTGATGCTACTGAACTTCCAATGGAGAAGTTGACAGAAAACAGGTTTTTATCCAGGATGTGTTTGACAGAAGGGTGTTACTTCATGAAGTAATCAAAGACAATTTAACTGCATAATTGTCAAGACAGGAAGACAGGCATACTTACAGATGAACAATAAAGATGTCTAATGATAAAATACTCAACACATGCTTCCTGGTGTAATTTATAAGTAAACTCTTTGTTTTTCTTTTCTGATATAATTGTGCATTTGGACATGTATCGATTCATTCATTTTCAAAGCATTGATTAAAAAAAACTTTTTTGGTTTTAAAAACTTATTTGAAAGCCAACGGTAATAATCACAGTACAATAGGCCTGTACAAATGTTGCATTTATTAATATTTCAAGATGAGAAACAGAAATGTTTATTAGTAAAATGACTTTTGGGAGACTCAGATGATGTGCTGTGCATTTTAGTGCCACATTAAAAACAAAACAAAATCTAAGATTACAAGAATAACATCGTAAAAGAATGCCTGAATTATTCATCCAATGTACGACTTTATTCTTGTAAAGTTATTTATTTATTTTAAGAAATCACACTGTTGTAATGAACACAAGAAATTAAACGTCACTCCATCAGCTTTAAATCTTTTGTTTACCTTGTGTGTTGTTAGCAAACAGACCTGAAAGTTGATTACTCAATGGGGTGGTTCCTGGAGAAGTTAAGACTTTATTCTACCAATTTGTTAAAAATTGCAACTTAACAAAACTTAAAACTTAAGATAGACCGTTTCTGTAATACGCAAAATAAAACTCTTTGTCGAGGTCAAAAATAATGAATTAAACTGAAGGGGAAATTTTTTTAAATGTGGGAAGCAGCGTGGGCCTCCTGCTCTATTCTCTGGAGCAGCATGGGCCTCCTGCACTCTCATTGAAAATCAATTGTGACTGTGTGGGTAACTTTTTCTATTACTTTCAGTGCAATGCAGTCTGAAGTAGTTCATCATTCTTCTTTTTCCTGCTCAAGATCCATTCAGGAGTACATTAAGTATTTTAAGAATCCTGTAAATGCGTCTGAAAAAGTTACTGAACAGAATCGCTGTTCGGTGTTCCAAACCCATTCGATTCATCCTGAATCTACAAAAAAAACACATAAGAATCAAATTCATTGAAAAACCAATGAATCATGAATCAAATACACCCTTAATCTGATGATTTACACTCGTTGTGCATGTAAATCGGGCCCTGTAAAATGTGTGATCTGATCTGGTCTAACTCTGCATTCACCCTCCCTCTCTCACCCACCCTCCTCTCTCAGGCTTTCTCATCGGTAACTAAATGCGTTTTTCCATCCTGCCAACAGTTTTCTAATTTAATACAGTAATGTTGCATTGACCTAAACCTCATCTTACCACACCCTATCAGCAAAGGTGTGTATAACAAGCATCAAATGCCCCATAGGAGGGTATTGATTTTGGGGATGACGGCTGGACTGTGAGTACTGCATAGCATTGGATTAGATAAAAAATGAGTAGGGAGACATTTTTCTCCTCCTGCAGAGGGGTGCATTTATTCAATTAAACGCATGCCACTGTGCACCATCTGGGTTGGATAATGCCATAACCAATTGACTGGTGTCAAAGCCACTCTCCTCCACTTCCTTATCATCGATTGGACCTTTGTTGAGGCTAAATTAAGCTGCATTCGTGTAATTAGATTATGCAAGTCTCCACTCCTCTCTTCTCCTCTGTTAGAAGCAGCACTGGTCAATGTTCCCGTCTAACCGGACAATGACAATCATTTGGGCTCTTTTGCTTCTGTGTGGTTTTAATTTACACCCCCTAGCCAACAGCGGCAAGTATAAAGAACATTGTAATGAACCTGAACCAACTAATTAAGCTAAAATTAATAATCACTTGATGAATGGACTACAATTAGCCTGAATGAGTTTGAACTGGGATGTTTAATACAATGATGGTTTACACCTTAACTACAGGATGTACACTTTTGTAAATCAATAATTGTGTCCCCCCCACAGGGAGGTAAGTGTATGGTATAGTTCTGTATGTCATAAAATGTGATTTATATTAGTTGGCCACAGCTATCACCCTACTGCTCTCATCTGCTTGGTAAGGTCTTTAAATGGCAGAGCTCTTGGATTATAAGTATAGTTGATAGAGACAGTAAGCTGTAAGAACATCACCGATCTTCAGATGTGAACTTAAACTGAGGTTGTGTTTCTCTGTTTAGATGTTTTATTGTAAGTGTCTTTCCCATCCTGTCATGCTGGTCAAGTTTGTTAAATTGACAAACAATCAATTAAATTATCAATTAAAACCTTCTTATCATTCTGTATAAATGAATTAGCTACATCAAGGGTCTTCAGTCCAGGTTCCTGGAGGTCCACAGACATGCAGAGTTTAACTCCAACCTAATCCAACATGCCCAAAGTCCTTGATGAGCTGGTTCTACAGTGCTAAATTAGAGCTGGAGCGAAACTCCTGCAGGATTCTGGACCTTGTTAAAGACCTCTGGGCTACATCATTGGCTACTATACTAGTAATATACTAAGTTATGTAGTTATAATCTTACTACGTATATTTAGCTGACAGAACAATGTTTTAGACCTAATTATTAAACTTTGAATGACCTTTTTGAAGTTACATTTTGAAGCTTCCAAATGGCTCAAATGAATGTGTTTTTGGCAAATAGGCATTTAAAGCCTAGTATAACCTCTGGCTCCTTACTGTCAAAACAGCAAAACCATTACAGCAAAATACTGGGTTTTAACTTTATGACATGGCCAACAGGGCATTGACATGTTCCATATATAACAAGCCAATGCCCGAGGTGTCACCTATACTTAACCTGTTCCGTATTTACAGAGAAGCTAGTTTGCAGCATTATCAGTGGAAACACATGGTCACTTCCTGTGAGCACATTGGCTGAATCCATAATGCATATGTTTCTTGCATCATGGGCGGGAGAGCAAGCCCACATTTATAATTTACCAGCATCAGTAATAATTCATTTGGCATTTTAGGGGTTGGATTTTGAGAGTCAGAAGACACATTTTCACACATTGGACTTCAGTAATGTCTGAGTGAGTGATTATGTAATTCCCTTGAAGTATCAGATGGTTCATATTCTGAACCCATAGTTTTATATGAGCATCATTGAATGTTAATTTTGTACAATGAGATAAGTTGTTCTATTCTGATAATACAGATCTTTGTTATTTAGGAAACTGTCTTTAAAATGCTTTGAGATTCTTTTATCCCTCCAAAATTTGCTGCATTATATTAGGCATCAAATATTGTAGAGGAGTTTGTAAATGAAAGTGCTGTTCTTTCAGTCAGTTCAGATCTGTGTGATTAATGCTTAGCTCGACAAGAACAAATGGTTAGCTACAGATCAACATGTTTATAGATTTATGCAGTGCTGTATATACCTTTAATATGTAAGCTTTTCTTCTAACATATGTATATATAAGCTTATGGATTCCGATTAATATCTCCTGAACATTTTTCTTCAGGAAAAAGGAAAGTAAAAGCACAACTTTAGCATTCAGCTATAATCATTTACAAACTGGATCAATGCTGTGACATTTGGGAGAAAGCACAGACAAACATGGGGTTCAATATATTGCTATCTATGTCTGTTTTATTGTTCAGTGTTGGTAGATGGATTGGACACAGTAAGTATTTATTAGTCTTACAAAGGTTTGGCACTCTGTGTTGAATCATTAATACAGTTTGGACTAAAAATGTGTTAAAGCCTCAGGTTGTAAACGGGTTGTGTGTTTTTCCAAGCTAACAAAGCAATTCAGTTGTATTTGCGATTCTCAATTCTGAATTGTTTAAACATATAATGGACAGAAAACGGAAAACTAGAGCAACATACATATTAGATCAACTGACTGATGAAAATGTAGTAGCAATTTTTGTAAAACATTTTTGACATTTTAATGGTTGTTATTCTATACCACACTATTTAAAACTTTCATATAGGTACAGTAATGCTGTGTAGACTCCCAGCAGGTGTTGGTTTACATGTACCACAGATATTTCGGAATTTTAGATGTAACAGAATCACATTTGCGTCAGTTTTGGCAATGTCTGCCACAAATAGCCTGCTATCTTTTCTCGACTGGCCTTGTCTGTGAAGAGACAGAAAGCATCTTTTTACATCTTTACAGGAGACCTGGTTGGATTTTGGAGGCATGGTGCATGTTCTCTTGCTCTCTGGAGAGAGAGGATATCCCGATACCACTGCCTGCATGTTATTGATCACTGTTGAGCTCGATTAGAGTGGAAAAGGGCCTGTGACAGATTTTGTTTTCCACTTCAGTGGTTTTTGAACCTTGGAGAATGCTGCATTATACAGTTCACCTAACAGTGCTATCACCTGACTTCTCAAGTAAAAGTAATTTGCCATCAATTTAAGTCCTGTTTCTGAAGTTAAGTCCCTCCACCAGCATTAATAGGTTTTTAATTGAAAGTTTAAAAGGTTTTTCTTGCATTGTTAAGGCAGCAGCTATAAAACCAGGAAACATACAGTGTTTTTTATCTCTGAAGAAAATGCAAGTGTTGCTCGCAGAGCAAAACTTTGTTTCTATGTGGTTGCTAGGGTGCTCTTGTTTTGAATGATTATCAGGGCAGGGCTATAAAGCTGGTAAGGTTTTCCTGTTAGCACGTTACAATGAGGTTGCTTGTTCTTGTTTTGAGTGGTTCCCAGACTAATTTATACATTCTCTGACACACCAGATGCTGCTTTGCTTCTGTGCTAGTAAAATGCAGCATCCGAGCAGTTTAAACTTTGTTGTCATAAATTTCATTTAGTTTCACATTTAACATTATAAATTAACATTTATGCATTTGGCAAACGCGTTTATCCAAAGCAACTTACAGTGCAATCAGGCTATACATTTCATCAGTATATGTGTTTCCTGGGAATCAAACCCACAACCTTTTGCACGGCTAACTGCTTTTGCAATGTTCTACACATTGAGCCACAGGAACACTAATTGAGTTACAGGATCACTGTTGTGGTGTTTATTAATTTCTTATTTCTGTATTCATGGGTTTATATTTAAAAACATTATTTACACAATTGTAGTTGTTGCTTAAATGGAAACGTCACCTCTGAGGAGCAATAAACAGGCTGTGTAAATACACTTTATGATGCTCAACCCAGAATATGGCTCGGCTGTCTTTTATTGAGGTTTATGTTTTTCTTTCCCTCTTTATTGTCTTCTTCCTGACTTTGCGTACGGTAGTAATGTTGATACTTGATATTGATGTCATGTATGGAAAGCGTGTGCTAAATCGCACAGTTATGAGCACTATAAGTGAAATCTCTAAGTCGACCTTGAGAAAATATGTTGGGTCATTCAAATATGCATATAATTAATAATCCAAGCCAGAACAAAAATTGAATAGTGAGGTAATTAGCATTGAGTCTGTCACAGAATAAAAAGAAAGCCAGGTGTGGCTTTATGAGCAGAATAATGATAAAAAGTCACAAATCAAAGGCTTTCTCACTGTGAAGGTGCTGAAAAGGCATTTCCTCGCCCTGAACCAATTCCACTTATGAGCCCAGAGCCTGGAGGCAAATTAAATTGACGATGCATAGTTTAAACCATTCGAATGTAAAAACAGGCTTTCCAAATGGGCAGCACAGAAGACAGCAGAAGGTCCTGGAAGGTCAAAGAATAAGGAAGAGAGTCAAGGTTATAGTTATTTTTTTACCATGACTAGTCATTTGGAGTCTATAAAACACATGTACTGTGCTTGAGACATATAGACATATAGAGTGTTTTCTCATTTTATTTATAAAATAATGAGAAAATAAAGATTGTGTTCGTCATATATCAGAAATGGCCCATCATGCAGCATATGGGGTCAGAACAGATTTGATTTGGTCATGTGTGGGTGAATTATTACCAGCATGTATCATTTGTACAGTCTTTCTCTGCCCTAGTCGTCCATCCATCCACTCATTCAATCATAGATTTATTTATCCACTCTGAAAATGTACTGAATGTGAAGGTGGACCACTTAATTCAATGACAAAAATAGGATTTAATTCAATAGGATTTAAAACTGGGATATTTGGTATTCATTCATTAGTCAGTCAATCTGTTTGTTCTTTCATTTATGTGTTTGTTGGTTCATCTTTCCACTCTGAATGTGTTCTAATATTGACCTTGGCTGAAATATTCATATAATCCAATGCAGAACAACAACTGAGAGCTAATTAGCATTGAGTCATTTAATCTAAAGTTCATTTAAAGGTATTAATTTGCATGGTTTAATTCATACATTAAATTTTGCCAAAGATTGAAACTAGTTGGTTATGTTCAAGCAAAGTCAAACAGTCAAGCACAAATTTTAGCCATCCATACAGCAAGTGCTCAAGGAGCATGTTGAGAAAATCCTCTTTCTTCATTTTGAGATGCACTTTCTTTCCCCCCAGTGCTAAAAAAAACTTCCTTTTTGCTCCACACCGAGTAGCTTTAAGCAACGTGTGGAGAAGGTAATACTGCCGAGTGTGAAGTTTCATAGGCTTATCAAAGACGCCTGCACCAAATGAAATGAAGAGGCTCTTTGCTCTGAGGAACAGTGTAGGAGCTTCTAGTGCATGCTGGGAGAGCACATTAAAGGTACAGACCGCCCGCTTAAAACAGCTTATGCCTCGCTGCCGTATGAAGATATGTGTACCTATTTCTGGTTATTTATTTGCTTTCCAAATCAATTCTCTTTGAAGTACAGTGTCATAAACCAAATACGCATGAAATGGGCCTGTAATCTGATAATAGATGTTTTAGATAATGACTTCGGAAGAGATACCCACAACCTACTGGAAGAAAGCAGCGGTCAATAGAGAAATTCTCCCATTAAGTATCTGCCCCTTCAAGTTTCTCTTACGCCCACGACAAACACAAAAGTCATACCACAAAATGCAATTGCCAGGAAACAAACCTCTGGGATAGATCTGTCAATTTGCATTTATTTCTTACTCGCGGGCTAACACTCTGTGAGTCAGCTAAATATTTCCTCTCCTTATTGCTCATATTGCTGTAGTGCTTGGCTTACTCATCTTTTAGAAGGTGGCATTAGAGTTGAGCTTTGTGGACCTTACCTCTCTTGATTTCCCTTGAGGCCACAGTTGAACTTTAATGTCTGAATGAGAAAGATCTCAAAGGGATTTTAACCTGGTTTTTAACAAGGTGAGGAGACAAACGTCAGGTCTGTGAGGATGGTTTTGACCAGGCTAAGTAATTGTTAATGAAGTCCTTTGCCTAACAACTCCATTAAAAGGAGGAAAACTGAATCGGAGAGCCAAAAAGGTTAATCATCTAAGAAATAATGACTTTCACCTGAGGTGAGCAAACGGGACTTTGGATGTTTGGTTGTGTAAAGGAAACGGTAGCAGACATCACACGTAGCATGTTGCGGTAGTTAAGTTCTTGACATGTGGAGTGTTGACACAAGGAAGATTAAATGATTCTCTGTATTCACACTCCACGAGGCAGTAGATTAAGATATCAAATATTCATCTAATTAAATAACTCAAGAAATCAGCACTTCCATCATTTTGTCACTTTTTGGTCTCCGGAAGGGATGTATCAAGGGCAAAGCTGATGTGCCAGTCTCCTGAAATATACTCAAGGTGAAAATAGTGACCGTAATTTGATTAGGTTTCTTCACATCTTTTGTCATCACTGCTGCCAATTCAATTTCACTTCACCAAACTCGGGTTTCCACAGTGCTGATGAGACATGAATATCAATATTGTGTCTTTCTCATGTATACTAATGGCTTTGCTATTAGACACATGTTCGCATGCTACATCAAAGACTCGGTGAGCTCTCCGTGGAGTCTAAAAGCCAAGCTGAATATTGCTGTGCCATCTAGATCAAATTAAGACAACACACTCTTTCAGCCTCAGAGTTTAATGAGCCAATACTTGTAGTCAATTGTGTCTCTTCTTGATTCAATTACCTCAAAACTGTATGTAAGAATCACATACTTAATAAGACAAATGACTGTGACATCATACAACAAAAAAAACTGCACTTTTGGGATTTTAAACTTGGTACAGTCAAATGTTGATTAAAACACCTAGCAGATGTGTGATATTACAGTACGTATACATGCGTTTACATTTAATCCAAAGTGACTTACAGTTAATTGAAGTTATACATTTTGTCAGTGCATGTATTCCCTGGGAATCAAACCCACAACCTTTGCGTTGCCAGCGCAATGCTCTACCAACTGAGCTACAGGAACACTGCATGCATACTGTATATTACAGATATTACAGTATGTATGCATGTGTTGAGTACAAATAATTATCTTGTTGGATGAGGGTTTTCTATTTGCTGTTTGTGTTTTTTTTACTACTGTTGCTTTTTAGAAATAAAAATCTATTAACTATGAAGTATTATCAACTATTAGAGTTTATTCTGGGTTATGACACATTCCTGGGTTTGTCTAGAGTCCATTTCAGAAGTCCAAATCTCCACCAATGTTTTGGAAACAAGGTGTTCAGCCGCCCAGATGGCATTTTTTTAGTCATTTTTAGCACAATTAGAATAAAGTGCTTATGCAAAACAGTTCTGTTACAATGTAGTGTTTGTTTGTACACAGTCATTGGACTGCTCAGTCTATTGGGTTGTGTTTTGTATAGTTGTACTTTGTACTATGGCTTTAAAATTAGCTATGTAATATTGAGGAGGACAACTAACTACTTAACCACAATGTATGAATATTACTTTGTTTAACATGCTAATTCATTGTTATAGAAAAACAATGAATTGGGGGGGGTTATTCATCAGAGAGAAATTTGACTTTCACACTTGGAAACTGATTTGTTAAGTAACATTGTTACTCTTCCTTGGAGACATTATTGGCAGGATGTTATACGAGCAGTGATGTGTACCTTCAGCACAGCCTTTAATACCTCCTATAAATCGTATAATCCACACCACGTATTGCAAAACACATCTGTCTGTCCTCTAACCCTTGTTCTTTTTCATTGCAGCATTTCCCTAATGCTTCTATCGGGCGTGACGGGCGGCGCGGAAGTAGACTGGTTTATGGTTCCTCTGCTTGCTTTGGGGAGAGTCTGCGAGGGGGTGATCTTACCTCACCAGATGCTTAGTTTCTGGTTTGGGTGAGATCCATCTGTCCAAGTGCCCCAGCTTGTCTGAAAGTATTAATCCAGCTATTTTTGAAAACGTACCGTGTTGTGTTTGTTACAGCTTTACATCTAAAATGGGAGGGAGGGGCGCGCAAAGTGAAAGCTAGGAGTCGTGGTTTGTTCAGAGCACATAATTATTGTGGATGGTGCAGATGCTGCTCGCCTGTAAACATAAATGTTGGCCCACACCCGATTGTTTGTTTCAACAGAGTTGACAGATATTAGCGTCTGGAGTGTGGTGTGTTTTGATTCTCAGTAGCTTTGCCAGGAGATAGTTTTCTTCATGGATGAGTAAGCAAGATTTCCAACGTAGTCAGCGCTTTGAGGGATGTTAGTCAATTTCACACCACTACACTTAGATCAAAACTGTTGTGAAACTGTTTACTCTCAACATTTAAGCGGTTTCAGGGCAGTTCAAACACATTTTTATTTTTGTTTTGTTAACTTAAGGAATAGTTCACACTCAAAATGTCTGCATCTTTTAGCCCTATGTTGTTTCAAAGTGACAGTTTTTTTTCTGTGATACACAATAGGATACAGAGATAAAGTAAAATTTATTTATTTGGTCATGTAATCTCAACATATCAGGCCCCCATTAGGTGACCATGTAAAATAAAACAGATTTTTAAGAGAATTGACTAATCTTGTGTAAACACATTATATATGTTATATATAACATACTTAGAAGCGCTAGTATTTCTATAGGAGTAAAACTTTCCTAGGAGAAATTGTTTTATGAAAATTCCTGAGTGCATTTTTAAAAAAGTAATCGTTTTAAAAAGTCAAGGAGGCAGAGGAGAGAAAATAGCCCAACAGGGATTGAATATTCTCCAAGATCCTGAGTTCTGATGCAACTGCTGGGTAATACTGAGACTTTAATGTGGGGAGTGTGAATCAGGCATATGTTTGAGTGAATTATATGCAGAATTAAAATATGTTTAATTTGTAAGGTTATTGATCCTTTAGGAAAAGTCAAGGAAAATTGCTTTAATTCACAGATGTAAAGTTGCACAATTTATTCTTATACAAATGACAAATACATGTGCCTTATGTTTTAGACAGCATTAATAGTTATTTGTTTATTTTATGACCTTGTAATTACTTTGATTTATTGTTCCCATTACATATACAGATCTGTCAGACATTTTTAATAGTTTACGTACCTGTTGTATCTTTGTACCAAGGTTTTGGTGTAGTATACTGAGTTTCTCTGTCTGAGTTATGGTATTGAGACAACCCTAAAAGAATTAGTCTAAGAAAGTAATCTGATTTTTTTCTCATGGGTAACATTCTGACCGTAATGCATGACACATACCTTGACTACAAAGTAGTCAAGACAGTTCTTTAAAAATGATTAGGGGATTGTCTCCCAATATT
>JAZGTJ010007110.1:1996-23523 GCA_036877575.1 Botia almorhae
GGGGGGGATAGTGACTCAATATCCAATATCAATGAAATATCAATATCAATGAAAGTTATAGTTAAGCACAATGGGGTCAGAGAGTACACCAACTGTGCTTGGCAAACTAAGTAAAGGAATTAAAATGCAATATTTGTATAGCTTTGCACCACATTATACCAACATGCACATATGTAAAGAGATCTTTGGTTCAATACACCTGTTTTAGCAGCAATGGCTTTCAGTTATTAGTTTAACTATCAAATAGAATTTAAGTTACAGTTTCAATTTGGGCTGCTGTAGAGCTGCAGTCTCGCTTACGCAAGAAGTGAAAGGCTTCGTCACTGTCATAGCGGATGTTTTGAATGTGCTTTAACAGTGACTCTTAATTCATCTTTAGGCAGCTGAGTGCCCGCTCAAAATTCTGTGTAAAGACCCAACAGCGTGTGACTGCTCTGACCCACCTCAGCTCCTACCATCTAAAGCAGTTCTAATGTTAGGTTGGTTCTGTGACAAACAGCCTTAAACTTATTTAAACGTAATCACTTATAAACGCTATTGTCGTGATAGAGCATACGTTTCACAATTCTGTCATATTTTATGTTATATTAACGTTCATTTTATATTTTTATATTTATAATGTTTTATTTTAAACATGAATTTCCTAATCATTTATGGAATTGTATTAGCTCTGTAAATGCACTCTTAGCCGCATCAAACAGTCTGTCTAAATACACCTTTAGACCTTTACGTAATTCTTCATCGAAACCTTTAGATGAGAAAGCCGTAAGATACCGTTTACTCAATACAAATATTTTCCTCTGGACACAAGAGACATAATGCTTCATGGTCCGCTGCTCAAGTGCACGCCTGCAGTTTAGCTCCATGGCCGTACAGATGGAGTGCCACTGAACAGCTGGGTCCTTCACTCCAGACCTTCAATTAGCCAGCTACAGGACGTCCCAGCCTATTGCATACTGCGAGAATCACTAGAAAACAGACATTTTAATCCTATCAGGTCTGTCCGGGAGCAGAAGTCTGCTTTTAAAGGATAATATGACTGGCCTTGGATTACAGTTTACACAACAAGTTAATGTGGTTAGTGACTCTTTTATTTATTGACTAATCTTTCAGAAAAGCAGTCGAGAAGTAAGGCGCGTGAGTGTTAACCTTATTTAATGACTCACAGTAATTAACCTTGAAAATTATTGATTGATTACAGTGATTTATTAAGACTATGCCCATTGCATCACTGTTACATCAACATGGTTTTGCAGCGGTTTGTAACCAATCCGCGGAGCACATGAATGCACTGGCCAATCAGAGGCGTTTAAATTAATCGAATAAATCCGAATGAGTACAAAACAGCAAAACGTGGCTTTTAAGCTTATTCAGTTGACCGTCTTGATTTACAGTAACGAAACAGCAATAATGTGTAACCTACACAAACAAAATAAGATGCAGATGCCCTACAACACAAAACAATTCATGTAAATTCTGCTGATTTATCTAATCATCTCAAGATAAATAATGTCACGTTACAATTGATGTCATAATCATGCAACCCTTCTGCCATATAAACAAGACTCAGATCCAGGAACTGGTAACATATGGCTTTAATATGCTAGCAGATGCATTACTGGCACATGAGGGGTGGCCCATAAGTGACTCATACGCCATAACTCTACATACATACATTTTATCTGTTTTCCGATGGCTATCTTTGATCATCCATGCATGACATGCGTGGGTGGGGAAATGACATGCAGGATGGCTGCGTTCACACACGGCTCCATCTCCAGAGTACATGAAGCTGTTCCCTATCACCATACACTCAAGTTTCCCAGCTAACAATTTTAGGTTGTAAGAACATTTCCGTAACGTTTCCAGTAAGAAACAAAAATTGCAAGGAACGTTCACAACGTGCAGTTTTTCAGACGCATTACCGTTATTGCTTGGTTTTAAGAACATTGTTTTAACATTTTTAAATCTGTAATGTTTTACAACGTTCTAATAACAACATACGAATAACGTTTTAGACGTACGGATAACATTTAAAAACGTTCTACTAATGTTACCGCAAGAACGTTTTTGTTCATTTTGAGAGAACTTTCAGAGAATGTTAGCCAATATTCTGAGAACGTTCCCTGTTAGCTGGCTTCCCTCCGTCTTTCCCTCTCACACACACACACAAAATACATTTGCTCCCATTTTTATTCCCCTAGGAATAGGTGCCAGGGAAACGTGTATAGGAACAGAGAGAAAGAGCGAGAGACCTATATGGGTGATGTGAGTACAGCCTGTGCACACCTAAACACTCTCTCTCCTGCTGAACTAATGAAGCAGATGGAAGCACTGTTGCCTGCCTGGAAGACTACACCATAATCACAGGGTTTACCAACAGCTCTCCTCCCCATGCTGCGCCCTCTTTCTCCCTCTCTCCATCTTTCGTACATCACCCAGTTCCCTGGTTAACACCGACATGTTAAATGCACACCCGCTTGTCTCATTCCCTCGTTGCTTTTACACAGAGCCACACAATGCAGAATACTGTTTCACAAAAGGCTAGAAACCTCTCGCTAATTGAAGGAAAAGTCTGGTTAAAACCACAAGATGATTCGTAACAGAGGCCTGGCAGAGCAAGACTCAACACCTGTCAGCGCCTGTCGTTCAAAAAGGCACGACAAGAGAAGCTGGAAGGTGTAACTAAATCAGTCAAACCGGGCAAGCATTAGAGGGGCCGAAACTTTGGGTCCTCAAAAGACGCGAAATTCCACCAGGCAATAAAATTTACAGACATAATTATAACTTAATTTAACGCAATACGCTGAAGCTGCGATATCCTAAAAAGGCATCTTGAGTAAGTGACTTTTGGGGACATTTAATGGTCTAGTTAAGCTTAACAAAAGCACCGTAAACTCATTCATGTCATATTACTTTAAGAAGCCCAGAGCTTCATACTCCACTCCTTCAGGAGTCAAACAGTTTAAACAGCTCCGTCATGAGACACTCTTATTACCCAATTAGGCACATCAGAGCAACAGTGACTCCTCAGAGAGAAGAGTCAACACTCTTCGCATGACTTAGAAATATGCCTGAGGCATTACCCAGCTTACAATTTTAGGTTGTGAGAACGTTTCCATTAGGTAATAAATCTCAAACTTTTTCCAACTTTTTAAATTCTGTTCTGTTTTTTTAAAACCATTCCATTAACAACTTAAGAATAAGTTTTGAGATATTGGATACGTCATGTTAAAAAACGTTCTACTAACGTTCTGCAAGAACGTTTTTTTATAACTGAGATGTTCTGAGAACGTTCCCTGTTAGGTGGGGACGTTATTTTGATATCGTTTGAATGTAAATAAATAAATATTTATAAATCCTTACATAATCCTCTAATGTTAATAATAATCACATGCGAATTAAACTAAATAGCTGTAACTCATGTTTGGGAAAGTATAAAAGACAACATCTGTCTAAACTTAAGTGGCGAAACATAAACGCCGTAGAAATCCACTCCCTGTTTTCGTTCTCGCCGCAGGTTCAAAGCTGTTAACGACGGAGAAAAACGAAAATGGCCGAAGAAAGCCGATCTCAGAAAAGGCTCTGCTGGGCGCTGTCCACCACAGAAACCGCCTGAAATTCGCAGATCCACTATATCAAAACACATCCATGCTAATTACATGCATATCTCCTATTATCCTGACTAAAGAGCACATTTAAAACCGGTTGCATAACACAGCCAGGCCAGAAATAAATTTATATTTTTCGTAGACTACAGACTTCGATTTGACAAAGGCAGGGCTCCTGCAGACACTTGAAATGGGAGGCGTTGCTTAATCGTTACCTTTGCATTAAGACATTAATGAACACATTTAAAAACACATTTTAAGGTCTATGATCAGTTATTGTGTAGCACTACAATAATTGTGTTAAATCACATACATCATTATGTCCACAGGGCGATGGTTATAGTACATGAGCTAGTGTATTCAAAAGACAATCCAAGTAAAGAAATACGAGTTGATGTGCATTCAGTAAGACATTAAATACGATTTTTCCTATTTAAGAAAACACATATGAACACAGAAGGTTTCCAGCAAAGCATAATGAGAATGGCCGTGAGGAAGTTCGGCTGGTTGGTTGTCGATCTTTCCTCCCTCACAACGAACACAGACTACAAACGCATGAAGGCCTGTTCATGTTGCACCAACGCCTGCATGGACACAGCCGACCGCGTTATCTCCAGGCACCATTGGCCATTAAGCTTGCCTTCACCGCCCTCGGTGAACAGAAGACTCTTATGTATCAAATGCATATGATTCGGGTCAAAAGATGCAGGCGGGGAAAATGCTGCATTTCACATTCTACTTGAGCCGAAATCTGAAACACAGCCCGTTCAATCTGTTACATTCATTCTCTGTTAGGCTATTTAGAACCGTGTCGTTTTCATAGCAACAAAAGAGCAGAAAGATATCGTAAATGCCCGCAGTACGAATTGCATTTAGCGTGTTAAATTTGGCAATGTCACACCGGCGGGTGTACAGTTCGGGTGAAGCGGGCTACACGGGCTGTCAGTGGACACCAACGGGACATTAAACTAAGAAACACGGTCCCGCTTCATTTCAGCACCATTTTCCTGAACAGCACATCGATGGTCCATTTCCTCGCAAATAAGCGATTCTGTTGCAGATCTGCTCTAATGTATGGTCGAGTCACAGCTACAGTGGCACAATGCAACGCGCTCATATCTACACGTCAAGACAGAGAGAACTCCTTGAAAATATGGCGGACCCAAGAATTCGCCATTAAGCAATAGAGGGTAGGTGTGTGTGTGTGCACGCGCGCGTGTGTGGGTGGGTACGTGTGCGTCCAAGCTCGCACTGTGCACACTGACTGATGGATGTCAATTAAAACACGACACTTACTTCATCTGTTTCACGATGGTACTTTTCCCAGATTCCCCAGCGCCTGTGGAGAAGAGACAGACACAAGGGAATAAGATCGCCTGGCACAATGAAGGGATCCAATGATTCTCATAATATACGTGCATTCAAAGGCTGAGAGACTGCGACACTGATAGTATCCGAAATGTGTATGTGATCTGGTCCACTCCGCATTACCTAACAGAAGCAATTTCACATCCTTAGCAGCAGTGATTCCGTCTTCCTTGAGGTTTTTCTCGATGGCTTTGCTCCGGTCCAGAGCCGCTCTTTCCTCGGCGCTCAGTGTACATCCCATGGCTAGAACCTCGGCTCTTCTTTATCTCCGAAATGGTCGGGGTGAGAAATAGCGAGCAATACTTTTCCCCGGTATTTCTTCCTTGTCCCTCTCTAAGGCTGTCCCTGTCCCTCTCTCTCTCTCACACACACTCTCTCCCTGTCGGCGACTAGCTAGAGCATTAAATCCCGCAGAAGCCAAACGTCGGGCTGGAACATAAGACTGTCTCCGTCTCTTGCGCGCTCTCTCGGTCCCTGTAGCGGGGTAGCGGTGCTCGGTCCTCGGGCTGGAGGGGTCTCTACTGGGCGGCGGCGGCGGGTGCGAGCGCTGGCATCGTTGGCGTGCTCACAATGGAGGGGCAGTATGAAGAGAGAGCGCGCAGAGCTCGACACTCGCTGACTATCTAGCTGACGTCAGGAGCATAGAGGGAGAGAGGGAGAGAGAGAGAAAGCATGCAAGCTCGAGTCGCGCACCGTTAAGTACAGCTAGATTTACACCGTTATCTGCGGGAGAAATAATATTTTAATAATATTTTCGCGCAATACATACGCTTTAAACGCGTACGCGCGGGTATATAATGAGACTGTTGCGTTTGCTAAGCGACAGGAATAGCTGTAAAGGTAAAATCACGGTGGATTTAAAGCTGTTGTCCGGGCCCTGGCCACAAGCAGACTCACAGATAGGTGTGGCCATCAGCCTAGTGTTGACAACCTGTAACAGCAACAAAAACAGAACGGAAACCAATGAGGGCATGAAGAATATTGAGTTGGACAGGAAATTATTGACAAAATGTATTTAAATTACAAATTTCAGAAATGCATTTAATGTCACTAAATTAGATCAAATAAAAAATTAATTAAAAGAAAAATACACTAAATTATACATTTGAGCAAGCCACAAATTCTCAAAGGTAAGATTTTCAAATTCTATCTTATAAATTTGTTAAAAGGAGTACACTAAAACAGTACATAAACCCACGTGGGTGTGTATGGTCCACAAATAAACCCAACCTGTCCTCCAACCCATATAACTGTATAGGTTATTTGTCACTTTCCTAAAATGTGAGCATGGAACTGAGTATGGGAATCTTAGTCCAGCTTTATTGCCAGCATATTTATATTTAACGGCCTATGTCAACACTTCCCAGGGCCCTTATGTGATAAATAAGACAATTTCAATTTGTCCAATTATCAACGCAAAATGGATTTTTATTACAGGTCCATGAAATTAAAAACGGAGGAAGTTAATTAGCACAATAAACACTCCAGTTTTAAAGAAAACTGGGCAAGAGAGGAGTGTGGATTCTGACACACAAGCAATTGGGTTTATATGTCATCACCGCGACACACAAACCCAATGCTAAAACACTGCCGGTACGCTCAGCTAGAACACAATAATTTGCCAGTAGAACGTCAATAATGCTAAAAATAGTTTAAAAGAATAATCTAAAAAGACTTTGGTACGATTTCTGTCACTATCGCCAATAACAACCATTTAAATGCGTTACAGCATTCTGTTATTGACAAACCAATGTGGCTTTGTTGATTCGATCTGACTTGATTTGGGGAGAAAGGGGGTGGGAGACATAGAGAATGAGAGAGAATATGTGAGAGGTAGCAGTGATTGAATCCGTGAATCTAACAGCACATATCCTCCCACGCACCATTACAAAGCAGTTCGCCTAGACTCGTTTTTGACGTTCATAAGAATTCATATAACCATTTATGTGGTGCATTTCGGTACACATGCACGTAGTGTGAATCACACACAGTCATCAAAATGCATAATAATACCGTCACCTATATAGTGAGATAGAAGTGCATGTTAATGTGATGGGACACGACCCGTTTCATGTTAAACTTTCCTCATTTCCTGGTCATAACAAAACTTAGATTTAACTGAGTCATAGACAGCCTTAGAAAAACACTAGACATGGAAGTGAGATATAGACCAGGATCGTTTTTTCTCATTTCCTGTACTTCCTGAAAGTAAAACCAGTGTTTGGATTAAAATGGAAATACCCCAAAACACAGAAGCAGCGCAGACATGATAACAAGAGTGTAAGAGCATGCTCAAACATTCAAATCTAGACTTTATCATCTATATCTCTCAGAATTACAAAGAAAAATACCTCTTCACATTTCACATGTCATGAATTAGTCTATAACCATTTGGAAGCAGCAAGATTATGTATTTTTTAGCAGTCAATTACCTACAATGATTTTTTTTTGTGCTTTAACCTGAAAAAATGTGTTTCGTGTGATACCATCTAAATGAACTGTTTGTATTCAAGACGACAATATTATTTCATGTAATAATGTAATTAAATCTGACTACATTAGTTTACATCAGCAAAAGTTTTGTAGGACCACCTCAGGTAGTAGTTTTAGTAGCTTTAGGGTTAATACTGCACATAATCGCTTTTTATAGTGAATTTACATGAATACCAATTATGATAATACAACTGCAGCAAATAAATCTATCCACCAAACTAGTTATTATTTTTACCAAATAATATTATGCACTGAAAATGTGGCAAAACACTCTGCTAAGGTCACATCAGCCTTTTTGGGAGCTTAAAGTGTGTCCAAATTAATTCATGGGTCTGTAATTGATTGTGTCAACAAAATGGGATAACAGATGTCTGCCACCAGAAGTGCTGGTGTGATCAAAAGGTCAGGGGTACTGGGGTCATGACCCAGACGCAATTAGTTGTTCATAAATGTCGTATTTATAGGCGTTCAGCTTATTCAGCAATGTTACAGATTCAGTGCTAATCATTACATCAATTCTCTGAGATTATATGCGTGTTAAATCATGCGATGGTCATGTGGATTTGTGTATCATTAGAAACATGACTGGAAAGGTGAAAGAGACGACACATAAACCTGAACATCTGTCCAAAATTCTCTCTGTTGCTCTCACGCAAAAAAAAACTGCATCAGATGTGATGCTGATGCAAGAGCATCATGGAAGCATGCAAGCATCACTGTGCATGGATAGATTCAAAATCCGCAAGAGTGACTGCATGCGAGTCTATTCTAATTCTAATTCAGTGTGGTGGCACAGACTCCTGTTTATGAATTTATGAACATCTTCTGTTGTTGTTAGTGTAATAAAGTGTCACTAATGAACAACCCTGTACATATGCAAAGAGGTTACATGTGACAAATGTAGAAAGTGAAAGACACAGCAAAACAGCTTGAGGTTTGCAACAGTCTCAATGCTCAAAAAGGTAAAAACTTTTATCTTTTATTCTTATCCTCTTATTAGGTGGTATAAAATACCTGGAAAAAGTCGTCCATTAGCGTTCTTGTTCATTTCAATGGTAGTTTTCAAGCCGCCACAGAACCCTCTCAGAAGCGTGATTAGAAAGCCGCCATCTTTGATCACAGGAACAATGGATGTTTTTGATCCAATCACCTGAGCTGTAAATAGCATGTGACTTATTACACCACTGATTGGCTGATGGCACCACTAGAATGGGCACAGTTCCAACCCTTCACTAGTGAATACCTTGACATATATCAACTATATATAATAAAACATGTAAGATTTTGTTAGATTACATGGTTATGTTTAAATGGCTGTCCCTAAAAGGCTTTTCGAGTGTAGTTATGATAGCTACCAGTAGGGGATGACTGGCCCATGTCCACTATCCGCACTTATATCTATTGTTTGTTTCTCTCCTCAGCTTGGTTGTAAAGTACATGATTAGCTATCATGGGATTTCATTGTGGTCATTATGACCTATAAAAACAGATATTAAAATATGTTTGTGATCGTTAAAGAATCAATAAAGCTTTCAGGCTACAAAATTCAGCAAAATTATTACGCGTATCAGACGTCAGACCTAGCATTACATAAGAGATTCTCCCAAATGCAATTTACATTTATTCTTGAATAAATAACATAACTTTAACTATAGCTGCACAGTTACTGTTATAGTTATTTTATATGCTGTACAATTTGTACATGGAAGTGGATGTACTAGGTAGGTAATAGAGGTCATCCGAAGCGTCTGATCTTTTTATAGTGTTCAGAAGAGTCCATCAGCTGAACAAATGATGGGTTTCAGTCTTGTGTCTCCCTTCACACTGACTGACCCTTTCAGAAGGTGATGGGCTTGATGATTACCTCGTAGAACCGGACCATCAAATCCTGCTTCAGATTGAATTTTCTCAGTTGTAGCAAAAAGAAAATTCTCTATTGAGCGTTTTTCACGACCTGTGGGATTATAGCTTGCAGGACCTCGAAGGGGTTGATTTCGGTCCCTGCTAAGCGTTAGCAAGAAACTCCTGCTGTAATCTGCATCGACTTCAGCGTGATGTGACTAAATCAAGACATCAGCTCCCTGTCTGTATGCAAATTAGGTTCCATCACACACAAGGACAAATGTTCTCCTACACATCCTGAAATCCACCTCAGAGTTTACACAGGCTTCAGAAATATCGTCAGCGTGTGGCATATGTATTTTACCTTTAGCAGAAAAATGGTTTAGCCCTGAAAACATCGGAATATTTCATTGCTAGCACAACTCCCAAATAAGCGAATAACATACAATGTTTGTAGATGTTTTACGGTTTTTAATGAACCGGCAGTTCCAGGGGAACCGGTAATCATTTGTTTTCGGTGTGTAT
The DNA here is from genome assembly GCA_036877575.1 of Botia almorhae. NCBI lineage: Eukaryota > Metazoa > Chordata > Actinopteri > Cypriniformes > Botiidae > Botia > Botia almorhae. The sequence continues at coordinate 11,836 of JAZGTJ010007110.1, forward strand.
CCATTTACCTTCCTTCTCCTTTAAAGGTTAGTTTAAGAGCTCCATCGGCTGCCCTTGACAGTGATGAGCATCAAATGACAGTTTTACTGGTTGTCTTAGCAATTCTCTGCACGCTGGAGTCTCCTTTACCAAAGGCCTGTTTTATGATTTCACCATGTGCTATAATACTATAGATAGATTCTATAACTTAAACAGCCACACAGACAGATATATAGTCACCTTACAACAAGGTCTTATACTGTATGTGAACAATAGTTAGTGTACTGTAGATATCATGAACTAATAAAAAAACATCTGCACAGCATTTATTGACCTTGGCTAAAGTACAAATATATTATTGTTCTTTGTTAGTTCATGTTAATTCCTAATGCATTAAGATAACGTTTGTAAATGTAAAAAACATATACCAAGAATAAAAAATGTTATTCATTTATGTCAACTGTCGTGTTAACTTATGTTACACAAATGTCTTTTATTTAACATTTTTATTTGAGAAAAGTAATAGTTTGTCTTCCATTAATCTGTCTGTTTTGCGTTTGAACTTGTAAACAAATGCGACGCATATGTTTATACATGCCAGACTGTGACCTTAGAAATCGGTTGTTTTATGTTGGCAAAATAATCATGTCATAACTTCCTCTTAAAATGGTTTACTTTCAGTTTCTGAGGTGTAATTTTGTCAAAGGACATTCCATCTTGCCGCAAAGCCAAAGCTCAGTCTGTTCTCAGATCAGTGAAATACAAAAGGTTCAGCTTTTACATCTGAAACATGCAATTTTTTTCTGCTCAGGTGGGGGAGGAAAAGAGGGCATATAAAATAGCGAGAGAGACCAAGAAAGGAATAAAGCAACACGTCGTCAGGTGAGAAGGATTTAATTCACACCACCAGTCCACAGTCACACAGTTGCTCACGGGTCACATTAAAAGACATCGGTCAATATTAAACATTGTCATTTCATCAGGAAGGAAAACACTAAGACCTACTGAAGTCTTGGAGTTATGGAAACCATCCTAGCTATTGTTATCCTAGGAAAATGTTCTCTGAACGTTGGCTAATGCTCTCTCAAACGTTCTCTCAAACTGATCAAAAAGGCATTCTTGCAGTAATGTTAGCAGAACATTTTATAATGTTATATATCTTATATATCAAAAACATTATTCTTAGGTAGTTAAATGTTCCTACAACCAAAAATTGTTAGGAAATTTATTTCAGTATTTGTCCTTCTGTGAGATATAATATGAGAAACAGCCCAGGAATCTTAGGCTCAGACAATCCAAAAGTGAGCAGTGTTGTTGGGAATTACGATGCACACTCATTGTGCTTGCTTGACCGCGACAGATACCAACCCAGGATTGTGTTTCAAAAAGGGTGCGTGGAGTTGCCACAGATATTGAAGTAATTAATGACAAAATTCAGTTTTGCCACCAGTTATGTATATAAATTATACTGAAGAACCAGACAACAATTGTTAAAAAGAAGCTGTGTAAAAGCTGAATATTCACTGCACAATAAAAAAAAATTGACTCCAGAAATTGTTGCAAATTAAAACCTGTCAAATCTGGAATCTTTTATAAACGCAGAGAGCTTGAGAATTCATGTGAATATTGTAACGTACTTTTGGAGCTGTGATTTCACGTTTAAAGTGACGACCAAATATGGGCATGAAGAGAATTTACGTCTTGTATTATTATATATAACAGAATGAATTAGATTGCTCTACTCTCATGTAATCAAATCACTATAAACTCCACAGCTTTATCAATAATTGATCTTACAGCATGACATATATTGGTATGTGGTATATATTTTACATATACATATTTTTATAAGTGTTGATGTCCTTGCTTTCTACCTTCTTTTACGATTAGAAATTAATAAATACACAGCATAAAAAGATCTGTTTTATAATCTCTCGAGCCTTTAAAAAAATTACAGGCTAAATCCACTTTAATCCCATGAAACAGTGAACTCATATGACGATACATACAGCATTAACATATGTTGATTTGCTTCCCTCAGTGTCCAACAAACTGCAATTACCTAAAACCATTTCTTTATTTTTAACACAATTCCCACATAATGTCTGCTTTAACATTTTCAAAACCGCCCACATGGAGATCTAACAGCAACGTCCTGCTGAAGAATCTCCCAGAAGCTTTGGATGAATAGTACATTATTATTATAGTCTATAGGATCTAACTGTGCCAGATGAATACAAACAGCACTCAAGAGATGACTCCAGGGTTTTCAAGACAGTTTAATAGACAAAGCTAACAGCAAATTGCATTTCTTCTTGGAAGGTCTTTGTTCTGGCTGGATCAAGGTGTTGATATGGGGGTTGTCATGGATTCTGGTTGTTTTAGTGATAGTTTATCTCAGTCCTTTTTGCTTTCTAGGAAAACTTTATATTTAGTTTATGCTGGTTGACTACAATAAAGGCAGGAACAAAGAGAAACATATTAATTATAGATATGTGAATGTCATAACAGACATAATATTTTTAATTGATTGCGGCCTTACAACAAATTCGGTTTTCCAGACAAAACTGTTGCTTGTAAATATGGTTGTCTATTGTTGTTATGGCTTTTTGAAGCAATCTCAACATTTTTTCGGCATGGAGGATAAAAACTCTCCTATACTTCCCCTGAAAAGCATCCACACACATATCTAGTTATCATAATATTACAAAGACCTTTATATACAGGTTGGCTTTTTTAAGTAAGCAACCATTTACACCTTTGTAACTTCCTAGCAACCCCCTAAAACTAGCAACTGCATAGCAACGCCTCCCAACCATACCTTGGCACCAGACTATCATGATGAAGTGATGGAGCGATTCTGACTGAACACTGCAAGATCCTGGCAGTGAGTGTCACTCCAGCAAACACCAGCACCATTTATGACAAGCTCATTTACAGCAAAATTATGTACTGTATAAATAATTGCTTGCAGAATAATAAAGAGACCTGAATACACAGCAGTATAATGTTATACCATCAAGAAAAATTTAAAAACCTCTGTGTAAGAAAATATTCCGTGACAGCAGACCGTCCAGCACTGTTAATATGCGCTGCTTAAATTTGTACACGGCTATAAACAACGACAGATGTTTATGACGTGGTGCTTTTGGGTGAAAAGCACCACTGAAAGCTAGCCGAGGTTCAGGAGAAGTTCTGTGGAACGTGAGGAATGTTACTTTGGGGATTTGGCTCATAACAGAACTGTCTCTGAATAATGCACAAGCCCAGAGAGGAGGAGAGACGAAGGCTTGTGCCACAAAAGTGTCTTGGTCATTCAGTTTCCTCCTAAATAAAACAGCCAGAACCACTTCAACGAGAAGCAGCTATAATAGGCAAATGACAAAAGAGGGCGGAAGCAGAGAGTGGACAATGCTAAATGTACAAAACATACATTTACAACAACGCCTACTTTCACTACATCCAATCTATTCCCAGTGGGAAAAAATAGACCACGCCCCCAATTGTACTCTGTCACAACACTGAAGTCGACTACAACTTCCTGTTCACAGGTAGGTTGACTTTTTCAAAAAGTGTAAACACTGTGGCTCGGGGGCAATCTTTGTTTAAGCAACATTGGCTCAGCCAATAGCGTGACTTTGGGGCAGGCTGTTCTGTTTGTCCAAACAATGAACGAGGAACTGTTCAGGAAATCATTTTTACAATGGGGTAGAAATTACACACTTCAACTTTAAAATCAGCGATTTAATCAATAATCACAGTGTACAGTAACCTAAATCACTTCGCTTAATCAAACACAGCAGACTTGATAAAACCACATTATGGACGCATGTTACAGTAAATGGATGTAATTTCACGCTGTGACGTTTACAGCTAATTTATATTGACGATTATATTGACAGAGTGTTGCGCTCCATTTTTTTCTTTTTAACATTAAAAGTTGGACGGTTGTCATCATCCTCCAGAGTTCATGCTAAATGTTACACAGACTGACTAGTAATGCCTGTATTTATTTTATGTAAAATATATAATTTACGTACTTTTTTGAATGTGTGTAATTTTGTATTGACGTAATATCAATATAATGAATACGGTCCAAAAAGATAAAGACCTCCGAGGTGCCAGATATTGTTCATGTTATAATTTCACCTGCGAATGCTCTTTTAAAATAGATTTTACCCAAAAATCTGACTCATCTGAATCTGAATCTTGAATAAACGATTAACCAGACAAACGAGTAACCAAAGTGTCCCTTTCACCTTAAATAGGTGCACTGCATTGTTTTTGTTTGCAACATGTCCAGTGAGGCCAGAGGAAGTGACTGTGCTTATGTGGGAAGGCGAGACAAGTTTTTACACGCTTGTACCTTAAACACACATGACGGTATTGAGTGACAGCTAGTCTCTTGCTTTCTACACCTGTAGAGAAGGTGAAAAGAGCTTTAAAAAACGTGTTAACATCACCTTTACAGACCATCTAGCTGATCTTGCTGTTGGTTTGTTCGAGGGCATCTTCATCATCTGCTAAACAAGAGAACAGACCGTTCTCATTTTCCCAATCTTTGTCTTTTAGATTACTTTGGTTTTATTAAGAATGTGTTCTATCATAAAAGCAATGGCATTAAAACAGATTTTCTCATTTTCCAGAGTAAATGAACGGGTACTAACCTGTGCAAAACTATGTTCTGAGTGGTTGCCAGGGTATTGTTATGTGGTTGCTAAGGTGTTATCACCTAAGGTGTTATTGTTAGGTGGTTGCCGAGTGGATCATACATAATTCACAGCATACACACTCCACAGCTATTATATTTCATCCAGAAATAAAAATGTCATTTATCTGTATTTTATTATAACAACAATTATTGCAACGTGCAGATAAAATATTAAAATAAAACCATCAAGATCATTCTGTTTTTCTCTTTTCATCCCACAATTTGAAATGCACACCGGTTTTAAACTATGATATGAATAATTGGGTTTCTGTGTGTGGCTGTGATCTCACTGTGACCAAAGTTCCACCTGAAATTAAAATGTCACAGTCCAAACACACCATTCCAATTCAAGCCTGTGACCGTAGGCTCTGCACTTCTATACTATTTCTCCTTATGTCTCTACTGTTTGTACTAAAATATATTTTCTGTAAAGCGCAATAGAAATAAATGAATTTGAATTTGCTGACTACAAATCACAGAGTTTTTTCAAGGTTTTAGCAGAAATGGAGCCCTTTAAATTTCTTGCATCATGTTTGGAAGGTTAGGAAGGTAAAACAAGCCTGTGATCAGTATATTTAAATGCTGACGAGTGATTTTAATTTTGCATGCATCAGCTACTAATCATGTTTAATTGAATTGGGCTTTGACCTTAAATGACTACAGAAGCACTTATAATATCTATGTGACCTTAGAGGACTGCTGTATTTCACATGAATAAACCGATAAATGTTTATGCTGTAATATTTATGTAATATTATAGTCGTGCGCTGTCATTTTGAAATGACTTGGTAATAAATCTTGCACCCCAATTTTATAGTTAACTTAGTTTCTTTCTGGCTTGCATACACACTTAGCTATCTTAAGTTGCTTACACATGTTTTATCTAGCGGTATTTGTCATACATATTTTAAGATTTTCATTGTCATTAACAGACAGAAATCGGTTTTGTTTCATTGTCTTGCTGGAGGTTAAATTTCTACACAGCATTTAATAGCAAGCAGACTGATCTTAAATTTAACAGTGACCATGAAAGAATAATAAAAAATACGTGTACTTTTTACCAGAATATCTTTGGTGACGCTGTTGCCTGGGTAACGAGAGCCAGACCTTAAAAATACATCAGACCGCGATTATGTGTCCCCCTGCTGGTAGCACGAGATAGCGCATTTCTTTCGTAACTGAGTGCATTTGGTCTTTTGAAGAGGCTGACAAATTTAGAAAAAAAATTATGTTGTTTAAAGTAATTTAAAAGCAGGATTAACAACAACCTTAAATAAACAAATGACATTTGTAACCCACAAATCTGCCCAGCACACTCTCCTGTGCAGGTTGTGTTTGGGCATTGTGTTGTTTGGCGTGACAGTGTGGCATTATTCTAGGTTTGTGTGGGTGTGTATTGTTGTTTAATTGTGGTGATGCTGCATTTTTATGCTGACTCTGACCTGTGGGAAGGGACCGTTATGGCCCTGTGACTAGACCAGAGACCGAGGACAGAAGGCCTCAGCAGGTCCCATGAGAACATCGGTTTGGAAATGGACTAAATCACTTCTGGATTAAAGAAACATCAGTCCAAGTGTAGCCATGCAGGAGAATCCAGGCTCTATAGGGGTGGATGGAGGATACGCCAGCAACGTACCTGCTTTCCTTACTAAACTGTGGACTTTAGTGGAAGACCCGGACACCAATCATCTGATCTGCTGGTGCACAGTGAGTTCACCCTCAGAACATCCTTCAGCTAATTTAGGTTCATTAATACGTGTCTGTTACGGGCCATTGAGTAAATACACAAAGCAACATATTTAACCATATAAGCTATACCAATGTTGTTAACAAGTTACCAAGCTTTAAAAATGACCATGGGACATACATGAAAGGTAAGCCTTATCTTTTTAATTAAAACAATGAGTATATACATTCTTCTATGTTTATTTGCTTTATAAAGATCTTCTAGAGGCATCTGTTCAAGTAACTGTGTATAATTAATGAGATAAAACCATGAGATAAATCCATTATTTAAATGGACACTTTGAGAATGCATAATGTTTATACATTCTAAATGTTCCAAAATGTACATTAAAATGTCAATTTCCACACGTCTCTATGTATCAAGTTAATTAATATGATTTTAGTTATAATCGCCAGTTCTGGGATTTAATTTAACATTCTTTCGACATTCATCTGCTTGTGAGTGTGTGAAAGCAATATAATAATATCTGGTAGAGTATGAGACTAAAAAACATCGTAGACCGCTTGTCCACTCTTAGGAGACACTTGTCTTTCAGTCTAACATTTAAATATGTCTTTCAAAAAGACCTTGAGTAAGAATTACAAATGAGAATCGCCAGGGACTGTAATGATACAATATTATATATAGCTGGGTCATGATTTTTTTATGTTTAGTGAACTGTATCAGAAACTAGTTATTGTGATCCTTTATTTAATTTTGTACAATTATAATCATGAAAATGTTAACATAGTATCAAGCTGTAAAAAATATTGCTTCTAGATAAACTAACCCTTATGTGTGGTGCCTCAAAACTTACTATTTTTGTGTACAATGAGATTATTATTTTTTTAAGTTTCTATTTGGTTTGCTGCTTCCAGACTGGCACAAGCTTCCATGTTTTCGACCAGGGCAGATTTGCCAAGGAAGTTCTGCCCAAATACTTCAAGCACAACAACATGGCGAGCTTCATACGACAGCTCAACATGTGTGAGTATCGGTATGCGCTGACAAACACCTCAAAGCTCTTACAGACACTTTAGACTGAAGGAGTGTGTACGCTAACCTCTTCGTTCACTCTTAGACGGCTTCAGGAAGGTGGTGAATATTGAGCAGAGCGGGCTGGTGAAGCCGGAACGAGACGATACAGAGTTCCAACACCTTTATTTCCTGCAGGGCCACGAGCATCTGCTTGAACACATTAAACGCAAGGTGAGACATCTTTAAATCATTCTGGGGCTCTGAAACACACACAGGATAAGGCTGAAGGTTTATTTATTCTCTCCTGTCACTTTTATTGCCTTTCAAGCAAAACAATATGTGTTTGTTCTCAGGTGTCGATAGTAAAGAGCGAGGAGACCAAAGTGAGGCAGGAGGACTTAAGTAAACTCCTCTATGAGGTGCAGGTTCTTCGCAGCCAGCAGGAGAACATGGAGATGCAGATGCAGGATATGAAACAGTAAGCCACCTAAACATGCCACAAACATGGCATCATCTGCACCCTAACCTCTCACCTCACATCAAAACCCCAAACAACTTGACCTTTCACCTTCCTCTGTACCTCTGTGCTAAGTCCATTCATTGGTCTTCTGCATTGTCATTCTCAATAGTTTGGCGTTTTGTTTAAACTGCCTTAACAAAACATTCAGTAGCTCACCTGACAGCTGCGGTCTGGTGGTATAATAACCAGATGCCCAGTTAGTTGTTATTCTACCTTTTTATTACTAGCAGCTCGACAGGCACTAAATCCTTTAGATACTCGAAACACACACACACACAGCAGGTCATATACATATATACAGCAGGTAGATATACACACACACACACACACACACAAATGTTGTATATATACCAAATATAATTTATTTCACATTGCTTTTTTCTTCATTTACAATACATTGATAATTCAATGTACTGTAAATAAATGAAGTACTGTAAACATAATCTATCTATTCATCCCTCTCTTGTAGGCAGAATGATGTTCTATGGAGGGAGGTTGTGTCACTGAGGCAGAACCACACACAACAACAGAAAGTCATGAACAAGGTAAGAAACACCCCCTACGCCCAGAGTGAGAGAGGAATGAGGGGGTGATGATTTTGGGGGAGGTGCTAATTGTGATTGGGATGCAGCTGAGTAATTCTCAATCATGCTCTGTTTCTCTCTTCTATTAATAGCTGATTCAATTCCTGTTTAGCCAGATGCAGTCCAACACTCCTGCTGTGGAAATGAGGAGAAAGCTGTAAGCAGACTCATTTATCTATGACACACTTCAACACACACAAACACTAATCTAAAGCATCTGATTTTGTATCGACACACGCATTCACAAACAGAAAACAGCAATCAACAGCCTGATGAACACAAACACAGCAGAGGAAAGGCCAGCTCAGCTGGAAACTGTCAGCTGATACAATTCACGAGCCTCGCGCAGATGAATGGAACCCGAATGCTGAGTCAGAGCGACTGCGCTACTGCCCTCAAACACGCTCCCACAAACACGCACACACCTGAACTGTGGCGCATGACCCTCTACCCTATTTAAAGATGCTGTATCAGCGAGCGTGACGCATGAGAACAAAGAGAGACAGCAGGAGCATCGCTCTAATCACGACTGAACGTTTAAAGCTGCAATCCGTAACTTTTTACCTCTCTATCGCCATCTCTGTTTGAAACAAAATTGCAGGTCAGTTTACACACCTGCTTTACCTCTGTAGATAAAAGAATGAAGCCAAACTGACATTTTTGGGAAATCAAATCCGACAGAATTATAATTGATTATAAAACGGATTACAGCTTTAAAGACAAAAGCGGCTTTTAAATAAGAGCGTTGATCCACAAGATCCTCCATCTAACCACTGGGGGTCAAAGGTTACACATCACAACAACTGTCACAAGGTCTTTGTGTTTGACACTTAACATTTAAAAGTGACGATGTGGCTTCTTTCCATTATCTGTTGCTTAATTCCTGTTCAGTCCTCTGATGCTGGATGACGGCTGCTCCACACCTCCTGCCTCCAAATTCAGCCACAGTCACTCCATGGAGTCCGTGCAGGAATCTTTCTACATCCAGTCTGTGAGAACGCTTCTATTATTAAAGATCCAACCCATAAAACTCACTGTGTCATGAGTCTTATAAAGTTGATGGTTTTCCTAATAAAATGTATCTTGTGAGACAGAATCTCATTTTCTCGTTCAACCAGCCATCCACAGAAGCTGCATCCTGCTCCTCCAGCGGCGCAACACCAGTACATACAATGACACGAGGGCCAATAATCTCTGATGTCACTGAAATGTCACAGTCCAGCACCATGGCTTTGCAAATGCAGGCAGAGGAATCAAGGCAAGTGGCTCGACCCTCAGATTTAAAGGAGCAGTACACTCAAAATTAAATGTTCTCCTGATTGAGTTACATTCTCAAATCACTTCTATATAGTGAAATATCCAATAGTTTTAACCACTATGACAAATGTTTGTATGAATTAATATCTGATGTCTTTGTTCAGGGAAAAGTGTCTGATGCTGATTAAAGAAGAGCCAGTGAGTCCTGGAGTGCAGGGACGAGGGGAGAGTGTACCACTGGGTTCCTGTCAGATGTGTGCTGAGCCCCCTGTCCTTCCCGTTGCCATGGTACAGTCCGTCCTAGAGAACCGAGGATCTAGCCTGGGAGAGAGAATGGCCAAAAGACCCATGCTGGAAAGGTATTGGTCAACCTGGAAGACTAGTTCATTGGTCAACCTGGAAGCCTAGTTCACCATTGATCCCCTTGGAAATCACTTATGAGTTTTTAATTGATGAGTAAAATAAGGTTAACCCTAGCAACCACACAGCAACGCATTAACAACCACTCATAACACCAGCATCATGTTTTTTCACATTGTGCATCCGTGTTAAAGAGCAGAAATGCCTGATGGTGCAGATAATGCGGACGTGAACCTGGAGGATCTACAGCTGCTTCTGAGAACTTACCAGCAGAGCATGGAGTCCAATGCAGCAGCAATGGATGTAAGTATGGATAGAAAGAGAGAGAGAGAGAGAGAGAGAAAATGATTAACTCTGATTAACCAATGACCTCTCTCTACATCCACCTACAGCCATTTACAATCAGTCTCCCTTTAAATGAGTGGAACTTCACAGAAATGGACCCAAACCTGAAAGCTGTGAGTCTTCTTACAATGCTACAAACATTTAGCTATGATAGATAAATACATGAGGCGAAGAATTGAAAACCATCAATATTATGTTAGCGTGATCAAAAGGCAGATGTTACACAGAGCTACCCACTGTATGGGCAATAATCTAAACTGTGCGTATGTCCCTGTGCAGGAGTTGACTAATGCCCTCCTCCCTGCCGCTGTGTCCCAGTACATGTTACCGGGCCAGGAACAAGAGGCCTATCCAACTGCTGGCTATGAGGAACAGTGAAGCTCTTATACAACAGCCAGCACAGATCCCTCCTGAGAAAAATAAGGTGCCTCATCTCATATCATATCAACCTTTGAAGTTAATACCTGCCAATTACCTAAAGATCCTTACAATCCGTAATGTTTGCCTCTCTACTGCCATCTCCCTTTTAAACTAATTAGTCGCGGAAGAAAAGACGAAAAAGATGAGTTTTTAGTTGTTTCTTAAAAATGGCTAATGACTAATCAGACCGTTTTAAAACACTGATGCGTTTTTACCTTTTTGTTCATATTTGTTTTTAAGCAAAAACGTTACGGATTGCAGCTTTAAGATGTCTAAATCTATTATCAAAATAATAGCATTGAAATCTACTTCACATTTTAGGTTTATTTATGTTACTGTTTCTCATAGAGGGACCCGTTTGACAGCGTGACACCTGGATTCATCAAAGGAGATCTCAAATAAATCTGGATAGTAGATAGGGAGGTGACGTATCAAGTGAACTTTTACTGACATGCCCTTTAAGAAGATCAATACTTGCATACTGGGCCATCGAAGAAAGGTGCATTTTTACAACATCAGTTGGAGCAATGTATTCGATGGGATTCGCACAAAATATTTATTGTATTACATATAATCATCTATCAAACAGAAGAAGAATCTGTAGCACTAACAGTGTAAACATGTTTGTTCCTGCCAAACCTCAAGTATGTGTTGAGGGCAAATTCACACACAACATACAATAAGATTTTTACAGGACATAATGCACTTTCTTAATACAGGGCACAACACCCTAGATCTCTTACAAACGTTTTTAAGTGCAATATCGCTGCATTGATTTTTTAATTTCCATAAAGTATTTTATTGCATT
>JAZGTJ010007111.1:0-16272 GCA_036877575.1 Botia almorhae
ACACACACACACACACACACACACACACACACACACACACACACACACACACACACACACACACACACGAGTTCAGCATCTCTAGAAAGACCAGCTGGTGTGGCAGTGCTAGCAACATCAACTCAACACATAGCTTAAATGCACTGCAAGTCAGTTTGAATTACAACATCTGTTCAATGTTAAATTTAAACGTAAAGCAACATGGATTTGACTCATGACATCATTGTCTTCATCATGACATCATCATCATCGGTACCTCTCTGGGACGCTCCTGTGTGCTGAACTCCTGCAGAAAGCACAAAACATATGCATTGAGGCACAGATGATCTATAAACACACACACATTAAACACTGTACAGACACAATGAGACATCACTGAGACACAGATTATATATAAACACACACACTAAACACTGTACAGACACAATGAGACATCACTGAGACACAGATGATATATAAACACACACACTAAACACTGCACAGACACAATGAGACATCACTGAGACACAGATGATATATAAACACACACATTAAACACTGTGTACAGACACAATGAGACATCACTGAGACACAGATGATATATAAACACACACACTAAACACTGTACAGACACAATGAGACATCACTGAGACACAGATGATATATAAACACACACACTAAACACTGTGTACAGACACAATGAGACATCACTGAGACACAGATGATGAATATACACAGCAGTTGGATCAAAACTATTTAAAAACAATTTGATCTGAATTTGACCTCGTACACGCACACAGACCTCTCTTTCATAAGCGAGTGCGTCATTTAATTAATAAGACTGAAGACATTGGTTAATTATTTATACGTTTAATGTTCTGCGTGTATTTCTACTTGTAATGTTCTACCGTTATCAGTGTGAGTTGTTTTTCTCACCGGTGAGTGTCCTCGCGCTGCGCCTGTGTCTGTATGGTGGGAGCCATCGAGGAAACAAATACAGATTTAACAGCGACCACAGAGAAATAAACAACTACAGACAGGCGTAACTACACACGCACGTCCACGCACATAGACCAACCACGACCTGACTAGGGCTTCATCCGCACTGCAGGACCCCTAGAGAGCTGCCCGCTGCACTGCCTGAATGAAACACACGCACATCCGCACTGCAGGGCTGCCCGCTGCACTGCCTGAGTGAAACACACAGGCACACGCGCGTACGCATAATACGTACATACGTATATAATGTATATAATATATAAATACAATTCTTTAATATAAAGTGGAATGAGTTGGAAAAACAATCAGACAATATCTGATAAAACAGCAAAACTGACTGGAGGGCGTCTTATTTGGTTTGAGAAAGCATTTGACCAGATCTGATTTGGTTTGAGAAAGATTGTTTTCATGTAGTTTGGCTATGTGTAGTTTGTTCAGTGGCTCATAAACACTATGTTTGGAGGCACACAGTTAATCACAGTGTCAAAAGCAAAACACAAACTAAACCTGAAATTACATCTTATAACAAACACTTTGTAAAATGAACTGCTTTATTTTAAAGGACAAACATACAAAATACAAAATAGAAAAAAGTAATTAGAGAAAGGATCAAGAAAAGATCTTAAACTCATTAGATCAAATCAAAACTTACTATCATTACAAAAGCAAAATGATAGTAACAGTCACATGAACTGTTCTAAATGTCTAAATTAATCACTGATCATCTACAGAAATCCACAAACTTACGAATCCATAATACTGCCTTAACAAACTGCAAATACTCTTTATGTTTTAAAGTAAAACCAATTTCAGGCAATTTTTTTGTCAGTTAGATCTGGACGCAATTTTTAATTTTACTTTCTGTAACAACTGTTTGCCAAATATGTTTCACAGAAACATGATCAGTCTGTTTTAAAGATACAAATTAAATCGCTGAATATATTTGACTGAATTGCAGTCAGCTGATAAAACGCTTAATGCACTCCAAGGCTTTTCTGAGAGATGACATCACTATGACCTCTGGCCCTCTGATCCACCCATGTCCTCTTTTGCTTTAGTCTTGGCATAACACTCCCACTTGATGACATCACTTGCTCATGTTTGCATGTGTGCAGAGAAATCAACTCTGCGTCAGAAGATAGACAATCAAAGTCAAAAAACACCTGTAAGTACAGAGAACACCATAAAAACATTTACCCCAACCCTCTCAAACACAGTAATTACAGCACAACACATACCGTGCGCTTGATGTGTGATTAAGGTATTTAGGGAGATTTGAACATGTAATACTTGTATGGCTACATTATAATCTTTATTAGCATGCTATCTCCTGTGATATATCAGATCAAGCTTAATCAGACAAAAATATTGTTAAGCTTCAGGCTGGATGTTCAGATCACCTGCTTAACACATACAAGAATAGATCAGACTCGTCTGCAAACTCCCTACAAAACAACAATAATCGGTATTAGGTCCAGTGTGGTTATTGTGCTCTAGTGTATAATAGTGATTATCAAAGATGACTTCCAATTAAATTAGAAAAGAAATAACTGCAGATAAACATTATACACATGGATGTTTGTAAATGTGCTTGACTCACCCAGAGCTCCAGTGATAAAAAACTCTGGTCCTGATAGTACAGACACAGAAAGAGCCAAACACTGATGGCCTCCAACCAGAATATCACAAACAGAAACCAGACAGAAGACAGCAGCAGCTCGCACATCATCCTGACAGATACACAAACACCTTCATTGTCACCTTTATCACACACTCCATCCTCCTTCATCATCATCATCATTACACACACATACACACGCTCCGTCTTGACAGACACACAAACATCTTCATTATCATACACACCAGTGACAGATACACAAACATTATCATAATCATACACACACCCCATAGTGACAAGTACGCAAACATCATCATTATCATAATCATACACACACCCCATAGTGACAGGTACGCAAACATCTTCATCATTTACATTTAAGCATTTGGCAGACGCTTTTATTTAAAGCGACTTACATTGCATTATACTACACATTGATCACTATACGTTGTTAACGCCATGCTCTAACCACTGAGCTACAGGAAAGCCTGTAGCTCACACGCCAACCTGACAAATGCACACACAAACGTCTTCATGATCACCTTCATCTCCATTTATTTCAGATGGGATCGACTAACCTACTGATGGACTGAATCACTGATATAAACAGTCTGTCAGTATTGATATCTATCTATCTATCTATCTATCTATCTATCTATCTATCTATCTATCTATCTATCTATTCTGTAGACACGCAGAATCAACGACGCTGAGATGATGTCGCATGGACACTTTACCTCATTAAACTTATAAACGGAATGAACTTATACTGAAAATCACGCCGAAGCTTCAGTTTCTCACATGCGCGTTTCAGCTCACGTTTCCAAAGAAAAGTTACATAAAAGTCACAGAAATCTACAATAAAAGTTCTTGTGAAAGCTCACGAAATCGATACATTTGCATTTACTTTAAAATTCCCTTCAGTGGAGGAACAGTTAATATGAAGTTTTCCCGTTTCTACGTCACTTTGGATTAAATAATTTGCTAAATAATAAAAATGTCATACAAACAAATAAAAATATATGTGTAAAAATGTGAAAACATGTGAATATATGTTGTGTAACAAATCCAAATGCAAATAAAATACAAATTCTGCACACTTGCCCGACTTTTAGCATGACGTTTCATGACGCGTGTGCGTGCGTGCAGGAAATGACGTACACGCCACCGGAGCGCAGGTTTGTTATGTTAGCTTGAGTTTATTTATGAATTTATTGATGAAACATCAGTAATTATACTGTTTTTATTCAGCAAACCTTGTGGATTTAGTTGAATTCAGTCAGCAGTGTGTCGCTCGTTCAGAATACAGGTGCTTGTTTCATTCATTTCTTCATTATTCTCACTCACTCTGTTTCACTGGCTTTATCAAGCTGTACAGTTCTCTGCACCTCTTCGAGGGTCTTTACTAATCTGACGGTGTGTCAGTTAATTATGTGTATACATACATACGTACATATAAATACATACATATATGATCTTTGCTTGTTGTTGATAATATAAAAGTGTTGATTGTTTTGTCATCTGTGTTAGAGTTGGCATTTAGTGGGCATTTTGTTTTTGTGTTCAAGGGTTCAAGGTTTTTGTGACGTATGACTGATCTTGCAATAAACCTTTACCGAATACATTTGCAATTACGTATTGAACTTCTAAAGTGAAATATACAGTACCATACAGAACAATAACTGTACATCAGCGAATTAATTACAGCCATTTGGTAAATTCAGATGTCTGATTCAGGGATGTAGTTTGTAAATTATGCTGCCAATGAGAGGAAATGTTTTTTGTGCCTGTTTAATCTCGGATGGTGATTATGTGTTTTCTGGATCTTTTCATGTGTTGCTGCAGGTCCATCATTGTCGTCTCTTTTTATATCCTTTTGACTCACAGGAGGAAACTGTTTTTCTGATTCTGTGTGTGTTTCTCCATAGATTGACACCATGGTATGCATATGATTGTGCATCACTCATTCCTGGCTGGAAAATCTCCAGTCTGTCTTCAGTGAACATGTGAAGTGCCTTGTGTCAGGTGATCTGCACCAGTTTTCTGTCTGTTGAACTCTGAATTGTTAAAATACTGCTGAACATTCAGATAGACTCACCTGCAGAAGTGATGTCTCTGCCTGAGGAAGCATGGGATCGTGGGAAAGAGAGAGAGCGTGGTGCTCGGCCTAAAGTGCGTCAGAGCCGATCTGAGGAGAGGAGAGATGGAGGGAGGAGGAAGGGGCTAAGGGGAAAGAAGAAAAGCCAGCCGGCACATGACCTGGCCTCCAAACGCCCCGTGAGTGACGGATTCGAGTACGGAGATTTATTGAGTGAATCCAACGAAGGCAGCTCATCGTCTTCCATAAGAGAACACAGGAGATGGCAGGTCCTGGGATCCTCTGGGTCTCTGTTATCTGAGAGGGTTTCTGCCAAACTCCCACTTAGTTCAGCTGTCAATGACCTCAGCGGTGAACCAGAAACAAAGTCCTCCGGTGGCAGCCGGACGCTTCGGCAGAAGATCCAGGATGCAGTGGGACAGTGTTTCCCAATCAAGAGCCACAGCCAGGGCTTGTCACAGCCTCCCTCTGTGACCACTTCCTGCTCCTCCAGACGGAAAATCCACTTGAGTGAGCTAATGTTGGACAGCTGTCCATTCCCGGCTGGTTCTGATCTGGCTCAAAAATGGTACCTCATTAAACAGCACACAGCTCCTCTGTCTCAAGCACCCATCCTGGATTCCTTGAGTGGGGTTCCTGGTACTGTACCAGTTGCTGCCGCTATGCCTGTGGAGGATGAGGAAGATCGTCTGCGGGAAAGACGAAGAATAAGTATCGAACAGGGTGTGGAGCCGCCACCCAATGCCCAGATCCACACCTTTGAAGTGACTGCTCAGATCAATCCTCTGTATAAACTGGGACCTAAACTGGCACATGGGATGAACGAGTTAGCGGGAGACGAGCGGGCGACGCTTCACCAGCTGCTGCTGCAGAATTGTTTGGACACTCTGGATGAGGTCGCCGTGTCATCTGCATCCTCCACGTCAGCGGATTTCAACTTGGGCGCTGCTTCTCCTTCCACCCATTCTCTGACGGGGGCGACGCTGGCTCAGAAGGACAGTCCCAAATCACAAGACGAACAACATCGTGTACACACGCAGATTGATTACATCCACTGCTTAGTGCCTGACCTGCTCCAGATTATTAATCTGCCCTGTTACTGGGGCATCATGGATCGTTACCAGGCCGAGACACTTCTGGAGGGCAAACCTGAAGGTACATTCCTGCTGCGTGACTCGGCGCAAGAAGATTATCTGTTTTCCGTTAGCTTCCGGCGCTATGGACGCTCGCTGCATGCACGCATCGAACAGTGGAACCACAACTTTAGCTTCGACGTGCATGACCCCAGCGTTTTCCACGCACCCACTGTCACTGGCCTGCTGGAGCACTACAAGGATCCCAATTCCTGCATGTTCTTCGAGCCACTGCTGTCCAACCCGATCCACCGGACGCAACCCTTCAGCTTACAGCACATCTGCCGCGCTGCCATCAGCAGCTGCACCACGTATGATGGCATCAACATGCTGCCGCTGCCCAATGCACTGAAGGAGCACCTGAAGGAGTACCACTACAAGCAGCGAGTGCGCATACGCAGACTCGACACATGGTGGGAGTGAGAGACAGGCATCTGTCTGAACAAGGTCTCAGGTACAAGGTGGAACAACAGCAGAAGTGTCGCTCCACTGCATTTATAAAGCTGCTGAATCTCTACAGGAGAGGAGCGAAAACCTTTCTGAGGCTCAGGTTCATGTTCTGCTGTTTAGTTTGTTCTAATGGTGTTAGCATGTTACTGCAGGTGTCACAGCATTAGCACTGGAGTGTTTAACAGAATAACGCAGCACTGAAACTACTTGCAGTTTGTTGAACATTTCACTTTTTCAGTTAATGTAAAATAGTGTTGCTTGGATATTAATGGGCCAGGTTTGTTTTTTCCTGAGGTCAGTTTTCCATCAGAGTACTAGCAGACTGTCTGCTTAATATCTGCCAACACTTTATTGTGATGCTCCCCCAGCAGACATTCTACTGACTAAGTAACACTGCACACACATCAACTTAATCTACTAACTCTAACCTAACAGTCTGTTAATCCTCTAATACGAGTTGCAATGTTAGTTGTAGTTAGCAGAATGTCTAAAGTGGTCTATGGAAATAGTGTCACAGCAGATGTTTCACTGACTGACATCAGCCTCAGTCACACTGACTTCAGAGCTGTGGTTCATTCACTCTCTGTGCCGAGTTGTTTGTGTTCATCTTTAAATTCAACAGCTCTAAGTCATCTGGGATTGTGTCAGGTGTGTTCCACTCTCAGACTGACGTCGTGTAAGAATGTCAATGATTAAATTTGTAGAGGTTGGAATATATTTCCGGTGACACTGTCCCTAATGGTGGAACAGTTTTACCATCGCAGATGTTGTATTGATTATCCCCTCAACATACTGTTCCCACCAAATTCAAGCAAGTGATTATACAGTGAACTCCTATAAAAGCCACAGGAAACAAGTTATCATTCGTTTTGAGAACAATGAAGATAAACAGTATGCGAAATATTATTACCTTAAATTAATGTATGTCTGTATATAATGAAAATTGTCAGTTTTTGTCCACCACAGTGACGCTGATAAAATAATGTTCAACAACAATTAGCATATTTTCAAATAAACACGCTTTTCTTATAAGCCATCTTTTGTACATGTAGACGTGTCGCCTGCACGTGTGCATTTTTTGATGTTTATTGTGAGTGCCAGAGGATTTTGGACTACCAAGAATGTTCAAGAGTCTCCTAATGAAACCTGCCTGTTTTTTACACTAATGTTAATTTATTTTTTTTGGAAGGGTTATCTAACATGCTTTTCACATGCATTTCTGATATATTAAACAAGTGTGAGTACTTTTATTGCTGTGTACGGTGAAATAAACGCACATATTAATAAACTATGTTGACCTTTTGGGGGGTTTCGTTGTTTTTTTAACTGAATGATAAGGATTTAGAAATACCACTTGATCGCACATTCAAAATGGAAGTCTTCTGTTTGGCAGAAGTAAAAGTCCTTAACTAAAATCATATATCTTGTAGAGTTTCTAATTCCCCTTTCCAAACAAAGGCGAAATGTACAGATCTTATCACAGTGGCCTATTTTAAATATAATTTAATATCTATGCTTTTGTAAGTGTTTATGTTATATGATAAAGGAAGGTAATGTTGTGACTTTCATTTTGAAGCGCGACGCGGCGGTTGCCATGTTTGAATCCGGTTGCTGTGATGTGGAACGCTGCGCTTCAGCTTGTAAACTTTCTGTTTTAAATTCATAAACAAATCTTTAAAGTGATCAGTTTTCGAAACCTAGATAACACCAGAGAAATGAATTAAACTCCTCACCGCCGTGTGCGCAGAATAATAAGAGAGAGGTGAGGATTGCACCGATACGGTCAAATGTTTACTCATTATTATTATTATAATCCTGTTGTTTTATTAACAGAGTTTATATTCCTGCCTTTGTTTTGTGTTGTTATCTGATCTGTGCATTCTGTTGTTCATGGCTTTATCTCGTTATACCAGAACTGATCAAACTGAAGCATGTTTGTGTGATTTTGTGTGGATGTTCATTCGGTGTGTTCTGTAAGGGTTTCAGTGACAGTTATACAGTCAGATTAATGAACGGCGGCCTGTCACCATGACAACTGCGGGGCTGCGCATCGGAGATCAGGTGGTGCTGGAGGAAGACTATGATGAGAATTACATCCCCTCTGAGCAAGGTGAACGTACAGACATCATACA
Organism: Botia almorhae; assembly: GCA_036877575.1. NCBI lineage: Eukaryota > Metazoa > Chordata > Actinopteri > Cypriniformes > Botiidae > Botia > Botia almorhae. The sequence continues at coordinate 8,410 of JAZGTJ010007111.1, forward strand.
TAAACACTGATGCACAGCTCCTAAATGGATAGTTTAGCAAAACATGAAACTTCTTCAGTTACTAACCCTCATCAGGTCATTCCAAACCTGTATGACTATCTGTGGAACACAAAAAGATATTTTGACGTACAAATAACAGTGGCACCTATTGACTTCCATTGTATTGACACAAAACCATTGAGAGATTTCTCAAAATATTATAGAAAGTCATATGGGTTGGAAATGACATGATGACATTCATTTTTTGAGTGAATTATTACTTTACCTAATCCTTATTACTATTACACAAGTTAAACAATGACCAATTGTATATGCATTTATCACTAACAAAGATTATCAAGTGCTGTTAAAAAATATAGCCTATATTGTATTTTGTGCTTTGCATTTTGTATGTTAAAAATAAAAATAACAAGCTAACCTAGGATTAAAATGTCTGAATGCCCAACAAAGGTGCGTATTTGGGGTGGAATGTTTGTGTTTTGTGTTGACGCGCACAGCTTTCAGTGTAAACTGAAATGTAAATGTGTAAATGTTTTTTCTGTGTTCCTCAGAAATCCACGAGTATGCTGTGGAGATCGGCATTGACCCTGCACTGGAGCCTGCGCTGCTGTGGTTGGCCAGGGAGGGCATGGTGGCACCACTGCCTGCTGAGTGGAAACCCTGGTAACGCACATCTCCATGGTGACACACATGGTTTATTTCATATGGAGACAGGAAGTGAGTGTGTGTGCTTTGGTTCAGTCAGGACGTGACAGGTGAGGTGTACTACTTCAACTTCTCCACGGGTCAGTCCACCTGGGATCACCCCTGTGATGAACACTACCGACAGCTAGTGATTCTGGAGCGCGAGCGCAGGCAACATGCCCGAGCTGCCCCATCCATGCCTGGCCCCTCTACTGGAAAAAAAGACGCAGGCAAGAAGAAGAAGAAGGAGAAGAAAGAGAAGAAGGAGAAGAAAAAAGATCAGGAGAGCTTCAGGTCTCCTTTGGTGAGTCTGCTACCAGGAATCTCAGCCAACTCTTTTACGAACTCATTAACTTATCCCCTCTTTGCTGTCAGCTTATGCATGTGAAACAGGTTGCAAATGTCTTTTAATGTGAAAGCAATGATGTCAACTCAGCCCTCAGTTTATATAAAAAAGGAAATGTCATTGTTTTTCTGTCTGTCAGATAATATTCAGTTTGTATTAAGTCTGTCAGGTAATGTTAATGTCTCTCTTTTTGTCTGTCAGGTGCCAGGTCCTCTGGCTCCACTGCGGGGTCTGTCTGAGAGTTCTGTTGCTCCTCTCAGAGGTTCTTTGGGTGGTTCATATGGACTTCAGCCTCTTAAAACATCTCTAGGGGTAAAGTAGGAAACAATCTCATGTATGTGTCATGTTTTATACATTCAGACATTATTCAAGAACACTGGTGCGTGTGTATGTGTATTAGGGTGCTGTGATGAGCTGTCATGACGAGAAAAGCGCTGAGGTAGAGTTGTCAGAGGAGGAGGTGTGTCTACAAAACACAAAAATCTCACTAGCTACATGACACACACTGACCTCAGAAGATAGATAGATTGTGTGTGTATCTGTGTACGTATGTTTCTGTGTGTGTGTGTTTAGGGGCTGCGAGACTCAGGGGGGCTGCTGCAGAACCTTCATCTGGATTTGGATGCTCTGGGAGGAGGTCTTCAGTATGAGGTAACATCAGCACCTCCTCACAGCACACAAGCACTGGACCCTGATTTTACGCTGGACATCATATAGCAACTGCTTACCTGCAGTTTATTTCTGCTGGTGGTTGAGAACCACTGAGATGTCATCATCATACATACGTGGATGATGCACACACAGATGAATAAAGTGTCTGTGTGTTTGTTACAGGACAGTGAGATCAGTGGAATGGGCCCACCTAAAGAAAGAACAGAGCCTGAACTTCAAGATCTGGCCTTATCCACAGAGCACAGCCCAGAAGCCCCCTCAGAGGTCTGTCTGTCTCCCTGTCTCTTTGTATTAGTCTGTCTGTCTGTCTCTCTCTCTCTGTCTTTCTCTCTCACTCTGTCTGTCTGTCTGTATCAGTCTGTCTATCTTTCTCTGTCTATCACTCTGTTTCTGTTTCTGAGCTTTGTTTAATAATAATACACTGTTTGGGGTAAGGAATCTGTCTGTCTGTCTCTAACTCCACCCCTTCAATGTAAGGGCTCCTTATATGGACGTCACCTCCTCTTCACTCCACCAGTTGGCAGCAGGGAGCACAGCAGTGCCACTTCCTGTCATCTGATCCCAGAAGCTGCAACTTCCAGTGGCCAAGAGGAAGAAGAACCGAGTGAGAGGGATGAAGGTGTGCAAGAGGAGATAGAGGAGAAGAGCAAAGACAGTGATGAGGTAGAAGAACAGATTGAGCAGTTCAGCAGCCCTGAAAATAAGGAGATACAGCAAACAGATGAAAGATCATTTAATGAGGGAGATCAGACAGAGGAGAGATCACACTCAGAGAGAGCTCAGACAGAGAAGAGCTCAGACAATGAGAAAGATCAGACAGGGAAGAGATCAGACAATGAGAAAAATCAGACAGAGGAGAGATCAGACAATGAGAAAAATCAGACAGAGAAGAGCTCAGACAATGAGAAAGATCAGACAGAGGAGAGATCAGGCAATGAGAAAGATCTGATAGAGGAGGGCTCGGACTTAGAGAGAGATCAGACAGAGGAGAGATCAGACAGTGAGAAAGTTCAAACAGAGGAGAGATCAGACAGTGATGGAGATCAGTTGAAGGAGAGAGCTCAGACAAAAAATAAAGATGATGGAACAAGCAAAAAGATCAATACGAGAAGAGAGAAGATAAATGAACCAGAGGAACAAGAAGAAAAAAAAGAAGATGAGAAAGGTAGAAGGGTAAACAGTGAAGAGGGTGAGGAGAGTGGTTCCTGTGTGGAGGAGGAGTGTGATGAAGGGGTTAACACTAACACATTAGAACACGAGGAGGCAGAAGAAGAGACACAAGAAGGCACACATGTGCCATGCTCGGACCATCAACTGAAAGTGACAAGAGACATCACGGAGAAGAGAGACCATGAGCTGTGTGAGGGGCAGAGAGAAGAAGCTGAACCCACAGCGATTCTGCAAGACTCTGAGAGGAACAGCAGACGTCAGAAGAAAACTCAGTCACTCCAAAGTTCTGACAGTCAACAGACAGAACGATTTCAGAGCCCTGAGGACACACACAACAAAAACACTTCCACGCAAATCACAAAAGTTAAATCTGGCTCAGATGCACGGAAGTTAGTGCCTCAGTGGAACTGTGTGTCCAGTGAGGTAGGACTGAGTGCTCCACCCCGCCTATAATGCCACACCCACATACTTTAGCCCACCCCTGCCCCTCCTGTGACAGCTGGTTCACACTCCCTCAACCAACAAACAACCAGCATCACACACATTGTGAAGCTGAGTCAGAACCTGACAGCAGCTGGACTTTGATGTGTTGGGTCTGTGTGAAGCAGATTTATAGTTTAATTGGGGATCTGATGCATCAAATATTAGACTACAAACATTGCAAAGATTTATGAGAGAAAAGCACTTTTGAGCTTCTTTTTGAGTGTCCAGATATTAACATTGATAACCAGCAGAAATCTGGATGTCAACACTCATGTTTGATGTGGTTGTTTTTGAGGAAAACTCTGAGTGGTGTTTTATATACCGTTACATCTGAAAGACTCTGAATGTCTGTAAATTATTTCTGCCTTCCAAACTTTGACAGATCTGGTTTGAGTTTTGGTGCATCAGATTGTCTTTGTGAAGGTTTATCAGAGTTTAACATACTGTGTGCTGCCCACACTGCCCCTCCACCTGTTCATTCATCCACCCACCATCTGTCATTTGTGTTAATGCAATGTGTTGATGTATGTCTCACATACACTCACTGTTGTTTGTGTGTTATCTGTGTGTGCGTATTTGCACAGGTTTATTGATATTCGTGAAATGTTTATGCATTTGGCAGACGTTTTTATCCAATGCGACTTACAGTGCATTCAAGTTGTACATTTTATCAGTATGTGTGCTTCTTGGAAATTGTACCCACAACCTTTGTACTGCGAACGCAATGTTCTACCAGTTTAATGACAAGAACATAATGTTCTTGAAATGTCAGTGACATGTTTGTGTATTGGTTAGGTCTCGCACAATATCTCATATAATATAGTATCATATAATATAGTTAAATGTTATCTTTGTGATGTCTGTGTGATGTCATTTCATGTGTTGTGACAGGAGTCTGAGGTCAGTGAGTCTGTGAGGTCCCTCTCCTCCACTGATGGAATGCAGGTATGACCTCACACACACACACACACACGCACACAGGTGTGTGTATATGTGTTATGTGTTCAGGTGGTCATTTTTTGTTCTTCGTGATTGTCATTAGGCAGGATTTCATTCAAAGTTATCGGAGAAAGTGTTTGATCTGCTGGACCTGAATCCTGATGTGGTAACACATTCAGACACACACATATCACACACACACACACTGTTTGTTTAAATACATTTAGCTACTGTATATAACAACATTACATCAGTCACAGAGAACAACGCTTGATGAGTTTGATTGATAATAAGGATAATAAGGATGACAGATTTATCCAAATTAATTTAATTTCTCAATAACAGCAACATTATTATAAATCGCGTTTGAGGGTGAACAGATACACTTGTACTCTATAGGCATGATTGACAGCATTTGCAATACTGCCAAAGCATTTAAAGTATGCATGTATAAAAGAATAAAGGTGAATCTGTTGTCTGTCTCTGTCTGTCAGGAAAGAGTTACACAGGTGGACAGCTGGAAGATTTCTGACACTACCAACAGGTGCTAGTTACACATGCACACACAGGTTGGCATATGTGGTTTATGAGGACCCTCTGTAGACGTATTGGTTTTTATACTCGTTTTAACTGTGTATTTTATCCTCTAAATATTGTATCCTCCCCTAAACCTAACCCATTTTTAATTAACCAAAAATCACTATTTAGAATGTTTTTTAAGTGATTTGGTTTATAAGGACACAAGTAGTGTCCCCATAAACCATGTTTACATTGTTATACACGTCATTATACACATTTGTATCCTTGTAAACCACATATCAACAACCCATATTGGCTCATTTTCCTTTTTTAAATGAACTGTAATTGATTCGTTTTTTATCATTGTTTTGTTCATTTTCTGGCACATATTCATATACAAATATCACCACAAATAGGGTTTTAGCTCTTTAAGGTTTTGTGTTGGCTTGTCCACACAGGTGTCTGCTGGATGAGGGGACCTCTGCTCAGATCTCACAGCCTGAGAGATCCTTCTCACCTCCAGACAAGATCATCATCCATCACCAGCCAGATCAGAAAGAGACGGAGGCCGACCAGAGACTGACAACTCTGAAGGAAGATAGGAGGAATGATGAAGAGGAGGAGAGAGACAGACAGATGCAGACAGACAGGAGGAGTGATGAAGAAGAGAAGAGAGACAGACCGATTCAGGAAGAAAGAAGACTGATGGAGGAAAGAGACAGACAGATGCAGACAGACAGGAGGAGTGAAGAAGAAGAGGAGAGAGAAAGACAGGTGCAGGAGAAGAGGAGAAGACTGATGAAGGAGAGAGATAGACAGATGCAGACAGACAAGAGTGATGAAGAGGAGGAGAGGGACAGACAGATGCAGACAGACAGGTTGAAACTGGAGGATGAGAGAGACAGACATGTGCAGGAAGAGAAGAGGAGACTGATAGAGGAAAAGGAGAGGAGATTTGAGCTGCTAAGAGCCGCTTTGAGAAAGGAGGTGGAAGTGGAGGAGCAGAGGATGAAGGAGGAGAGCGCTGAGCAGCTGAGGTGAGGGTGGGCCCTCTTCATTTGGTCTGGTGCATTGTGGGTAGGCAGATAGTGAAAATCTCCGTGGGTTCATCCTGTAAAGTCAGGATGATATGTGTTTCAGATTACTGAAGGAGCAGCTACTGAGAAAGAGACGTGATGAAGAGGAGAAGTTAAACAAGGACACACAGACACAAATAAAACAACTCAGGTACACACAAACACAGCAGTACTCTACACACACACAGATATAAATGTCTTACCTTTGTGTGTGTGTTCAGGGACGAGAGTGAGGTGAAACTCAGAGAACTGCGCTCAGAGCTGCAGGCTGAGCGTGATAGGATGGAGACTGAAAGGAGGCGGAGTCTGGATCGTCTGAGGGTGGAGTTAGAGGAAGAGCTCAGAGCAGAAAGGAAACAGCTGCAAAAGAAAAAGGAGGAGCAACTGACCTCCTTCAGTCTAGAAGTGTGTGTTTGATTGTGTGGGAGTGTGTTAGTGTGTGCACTGCATGATGATATATTCGTACCAATCAAATACACTTAATAAGCCTTTTTAAATTATCATTTATAAAAGCATAAAAAAGTTTATTTTTTTACCTGTTTATTTCATCTGTAATATTAGGGGAGTCTGTCTGTTTAAAACAAGAGCAGGTTGTTTGAGAGAGTATTTGACAATGTGTATTGTGTTTTTAGGCTAAACTGTGTGACAGACATACAGATTTAAGGAGTCCACGACCAGAACAACCTTTAACAGAGTATCAGAGAGAGGTACAAATATTCACACACATACTTACACTCATATATTTGTGCAGCTTTGTGAGGACATTCATTGACACAATACAATCTCTAGTCCCTTACCTTAACCATCACAACTAAGTGCCTAACCTTAACCTAGTTCTAACCTTAACCCTAAACCCTGTGATAGCTGACTGAGGTGCTCCAGGAAGTTCGAGCAGAAGTTGAGAGAGATCACAGAAGAAAACTTGAACAACTGAAAGAGGAACATCAACATGAGCTACAAACCCTCAGAGAGACACACCTGGAACAGGTACGCAACACAAAGACAAAAACAGACAAACACGTTAAGTTTCTATGTTTTGTGGGGACTTTTCTAGACATAATGACTTTTATACTGTACAAACAGTATATTCTATCCCATAACCCTCACAGAAACTTTTCTGCATTTTTCCCTTTTTTAAAAGAACATCAGTCAGAATCAATAATTTGCCAGGTGTGTGTGACTTTTAACATGCTTGTGGGGACATTTGGTCCCACCAATGGCAGAAAATGAAGAACACACAAACACACACACGTTTGTACAGCTATCTTTGTGAGGACATTCACTGACACAATATAATCTACATTTACATTTAGTCATTTAGCTGACGCATTTATCCAAAGCGACATACAAATGAGGACAGTCTCTAGCCCCTTACCCTAACATTAACCCTTACCCTAAACCTACCCTAAACCAGAGTGTGCAGTTGTTTAGAATGAGCTTTGATCAACCAAAAAAAAAATGTATCAGCCAAATGTCTGATTATAGCTGTCTGTGTGTATGTGTGATGCGTGTGTGTTTGTATTTGTATGTGTATGCATGTGTGTAGGTGACCAGAGAAAGAGAGAGTCTGATTAATTCTTTTAAGGACGAGAGGGAAACTCTGATTTCTAAACACACAACACAACTACACAAACTACAGAATATGCTGGATACACAACTACAGGAAATCCACAAAACACACTCACAGAAGGTCAGCATGCAATAAACATACACAGAACTACGCAATATTCAAAGAACTGCTGCATTAATATAGGCAACTGTGTGTGTGTGTGTGATGTATGTGTGATGTGTGTGTGATGTGTGTCTGTGTGTATAGGAGTCAGCGCTACAGGATTTGATGAAAAAGTTGCAGATACAGACCAGAGAACTTCAATCTCATGAGGCCGAACTGCAGTCAAAGGTACACAAGTGTGTGTGTGTGTTTACTGCTGTTCAGGGTTATTAGAGTGTGTGTGTGTGTGTGTGTGTGTGTGT
>JAZGTJ010007112.1:0-16705 GCA_036877575.1 Botia almorhae
AATGTTTCATTTTTCCGCAGGGATACGACTGACAATCGAAGCCCTTCTAAATGGCCAGAAGCTGATGCTGTTATGTGTCGCCCATGAGCATCAATTTTACAGATTACAGTGAATGTGTCTGTTTGGAAAATTAGAGGACAGTTTCGCAACATTGTAAGCACGGTGAGCTCATGGAGATCCACAGAGACAAAAGAGACGCTGCTGCGGGGGTCAGGGGCTAAAATCACGAAGCCCACTCCACATACAAGACCAAACTGATGAAGACCTCATCAAACGACAGCCACAGCGCTAACACAAAAACTATAATGAGAGCCGCTGTAATGTGTGAACTGCGCTTCTGCTCACTGTGACTGCACTGACACAACATCAGACAGAACACAAACTCTTAATTACTAATAACACTTCAGGGTGTGTTGTTTTTAGCTATGGACACTTTTGGCCCTCTGAAATGTTAGAAATTAAATCTCTCTAACGAAACGCTAACAATGTCCGATATACGCGCATCACTGAGATTTCCACCACTTTTGTTTTTGGCAAGTTCACAAATGTCATTTTTGCCACACCATTTCCATTTGTGGTGGAAATGACACGTTAAACATTTCTGGCTAAAGCTGCAATGCGTAACCGTTGCCTCTTTAGCGCCACCTCTGTTTGAAGCGTAAAACTGCAGGTGACCTGGAGTTGTTTTCTTAATGTGGATGACAAGTTTAAATTCTACACTAACTGCTGTAAGAACAAGCGACATACACTGCGTCATCTACAGTCCCCGGACGTGATATAGTGGCCGGACAGTTCCTGAGAAATCCAGCCTGACACCTCAAATTCTAAATCATTATTATAAACTCAGCGTTGTGAATCAGGGTAAGGTAAGGAGATTGTGTTGAAGAGTGATCTGTGTTTGTAACAAGATTCTAGTGTAACACACGCAAAACAATACGTGAGACATAAAATGCCACTTAGAAACACCTTTCCCTAAACATCCTATATTAGCCCAACAATAATTAGCTGTGTTTTGTTTTGTTCAGAACCTGTGTGCTGTTTAGGTCTTGATATAGTGACGAGCTCTTGAACCGCAGAGAACATCAAACATTCAGTGAGATGAAGCAGGACCACAATAAAAGAAAAAGAGAGAAAAAACAGTGCTGACTTGATTTATGGCTTAAGAAAGTCAGATGCAGCTACCGCTGTTCTTTGTTCCGTGCGAGGTTTAGCACGGGTGTCGTCAGAACAAAGGCAGTGGCCCACAGCAGCTGTGGTGATCAAACACGGACCAGAGACGTGAAGCTCAGCCCAAATGTTCAGCCTGCACTCGTAAAAAAAGGTGCTTCATGATGCCGTAGAAGAAAAAAATTTTGGCTGCGTGGTTTCATTAAGAACCTTTAACATCTGCAAAAACCTTTTTCTTTATAGTAGAATATGGTTCTATAGACTTAAAAAGGGAAGAAAATGTTTTTTTATGAACCTTTGACTGGATGATCAGAAGAACCATCCAAAAATGGTTGTTCTGGTTGGCACCTCTGTGACGAATCCTTTAAGAACCTTTATTTTAAGAGTGTGTGATGTTGAAACAGCACAATTTTCATGCGGTCCTTCAAAGCTACCCATAATGGATGAGGTCCGAGAAGACAGCTATCTAAACCCCTCTAACCACACTGGATGGAGATGGATAGCCTGCTCTTTACCCTGACAATGATTTGAAAAATAGGGGACATGCTGTCCAGCTCGCTTTGTGCGCCGTGGCTAAACAGCAGCTGAGTTACCCGTAAGTGGCACATTCCACAAATACACTCCAGTGTGACATTACTTCAAAAAAGCCTTCGATGATGCACACATCGCATTTTTGTTGACAACTATCAGATGTTATATAAACGATTATTTAACCTAAAATGAATCTATGCTAGTTTTAAACATGTCAGACGAAGGTTCGACTTTCTCAAAATCACGCAACCGTGTCCTCATGTCGACAATGTGTTGAATTGATAATCAAATCATTGTAGTGAAACAACTATTTTAATTATTAACTCATTTTAATTTTAAATTTTAATAGTTTAAATATTTAATTTTAATGCGCCCCCCACCGTTCGGGCGCAACAGTGACACAGCATGACGCTCTGACATCGTTTGGATTGCAAAATGACGGCGACCGTGACACCAAGAGACGAGAAACAGGCATAAAAGACCCAGATTCACTCCCAGTGTCATACATGAAGGAGACAAATACATATTCCCAGCACAGAGAGCCTTTTAAATGATGATGATGTTGAAATTTCTGCATGAAATGAGGGAGGTGATGAATGAATGTTCACACAAGATAATGATCCAGAGAGAGCGAGCGGACGGCTCGGATCTTTCAAAGGTTGCTTCTGCTATAATCTTGCAAAACACACAAAAGCTCTAGCGCGAGCGAGCGCTGAGATCAGCGAACAGCTTCTTCACTACAGTAGCCATGTAACGGCAGAGCTGAGGAGTAAACGCGACCTTACGAGACGCAACAAAGTCCGTTTCTTCATTAAATATTTACTTACGATACGGTTACAGCTACAAGCCGTGACAGGTCAAACATGGCTGCATGTCTCGCTCTGAGATATCCTTGTATCTTGACGTGTTTATGCATAATGCACACGGCTGCATCAGAGAATTTTTAACGTGCTCCTGGACTCTGTAACTTCATGTCCAGGTACACAGTAACGTTACAGTAGCTCTGTATTTGCACTGACTGCATGGGTAAAAAAATAGAGCAGTAATCATGGTTCAGATTTCTTCAAATACATGTTTCAAACACATCACATTGACCTAGTTTTAGGTTGTAAGAATGTTTGCGTAACATTTCCATTAAGTAAGAAAAAATGAACAATGTTATTTTATTTCTCGTGAATGTTCTCAATCGAATGTTCTCAGTCACCATTCACACGCCTTTTAATTCCTCCATACAATGAAAGCGAATGGGGACTGAGATTGTCAGTCTCTAACATTTCGCCTATAAATATACAATTTTGGGTGAACTGTCACTTTAAGGCATTCGCGCTTCCCCAACGAATTTGTAACATATTAAATTTGGATGTTGGTTTCAGAATGTTTGAGAATATAACACAATAAATCATTTTAAACTACCAGCCTGTGAACCGGTCTTAGAAGCTTTAGCATCTGTCTTTGGTAAATAAAATAAAACACCCAACTGCTGATGTAAACGTGACTCTTTTTATGTACTAGCAGGGATTTCCCCATAAGTTTACGTGATTTAAAAACAGCTGATAGGCGTCTTCAAAATCTGCTGCAATAAATGCTGAGATTCTGAGCGTGTGCCTACGGCCTTGTGCATAATCAAACCATTTCCCCGTCAAAAAATACACCCAATAACCAGCTGTCTGGGTTGTAGCTCTTGCTTATAGGTTTATCCATTTTTAATGGCCTACTGCAAAAATACACCTCCCTCTAAAGGAACCATTTTGTCTACCGCAACGCACAAAAGAGGAGTGAGTCAGCGCTCGCCAGCCCTGGTGTAAACCCGTCCGTCAACGCGCAGGAAAGGAAACGCTCGTGCTGGAGCATCTAACTCAGATTAAAAGCAGCCACACGGGAGGCCAAAGATTTGTCAAGGCCTTAAACAACCTTTCAAAGCCCTGCCTCATAAATCACTTCACTTCCTTTAAGACAAACTATTTACCCTCCCACTCGTTCACAAATCTCGCACCGTAGCAGCAACACCTCACCTTATTTTTGTTCAGACGGCGAGAGGAAAAAGGGCTGGAGAGAAACAAAGCTAATTTTTTTAACGTGCCCGACCGTTACGTAACGTCCAACGAAACGTTGCATGAATATCTCTTTTTTTAAAGTGGCTCTCCGCTCCTCTCTCAGTCGCTACATTACGCTTTCATGTGACACAAAGTTTTTGAAAGACTTCGGTTGCTGCTGAGCGACGAGCTCGGTCTTGATTTGATTGGAGAAGCTTTTTGAAAATAACTCGGCTTTTCTTTCTGAGGGGTTACGGCACGAGGTGGGAGGACATTTTTTTCTGACTGGAACTGTCCGCCCACTTCTCTCGCTGTTGGCAATCACATTCAATTCAGTGTAAACGCCTGCTGCACAGAGTTGATGCTCCACGCCGGCGACACAGAGATTTAAGCCAAATAAGCGAGCTGAAATACAATCGTTACAAAACTGCTGTGGTGAGGAGATGAGGGTCACGCTTGCTCGAAAGATTTCTCCAGGCATCAATATCTAAAAATTTCAGTACAGGCCAATTACTAAAGGGGAAAAAAAAGAATTAAAGCATAAAAATGAGCAGTATTAATTATCATCTGAAGGGGTGTCACGCAATGATCCATTACGTTCAGTTTTCAATATGAATATTTTATCCAGCAAATCATAATAACAGTAATAAAGCGTATGAGCACAGACCACAAACCTTCTGTTCAGGAGAGAAATCATGAGGTTCAAATGACAAACGGCCTGTCAGTCAACAAGCCCTGCGTCCTCATATTGTTCCAATATAACTCCGATTTTTCCAAACACAGACCTTTGAAACAATCTTATAAGTCAGCTGCCTATGTAGGCAGTATACAGCGAGGCTATAAGACAACATACTAACTGAAACGTAACCTTTTAAGGGAATCATTTGTAGCTGTCTACATAGGCACCAAATGAGTGGGCTTGAGTTATGATTGATTTCAATTTAGTTTGCCTTTAACAGTGTAGGTGATTTTTCCTGGAAACATTTCTTGTTATGCTGGTTGAAACTCTCGTTACATTCTTCACTAAGTAAAGTGGTCTAAACACATTTAGATAAACGTATATCTTTTGTGGAAGGTGCAAGACCATTAAATGTTGGTCCGTCCAGTTGGACCAAATGTAATGACAGGATGTTCTACTTGAATGTCAAACTATGTATTACGTTTTAGAGGAGGCGTGGCTTTGAAGACACTTTCAAAGCTAGTTGCGCTATTGCTAGCCTCTCTGACATTGTCTGCCCTCTCTTTAATACTGTAATATGCATTAAATTATATTTCACACAAAAAATAGTACGAAACAGTACACTTTAAGTATCTGGAAGTATTGTTTATTTCATGTGATTTGAGCTTGCCCCCATGCATTATGGGATCCTCTATAAAGGATACATGCGATGCTGCTTCAGAATTTGGCTGAACCTCAGACAGGAGCGTACTGTAATTACACCGTTTACTCTTTGGAACGGCCCTCGTGTCGCGCCTATGATGCCTTAAAATCCTGCCACCTCAGACAGCTCGCTGGGTTTTGAAACACAGCCAAATTATAGTGTACTGTCTGTCTATGTAAAGAGATACAACAAGAGACAGCTGTACAGGCCTTTACTGGTGTGTTTGTTTAAACAGCTCTAACGCTACATCGGCCCGTATCTAGCTCCTGATTGGTCAAGACTCTGAATGGTTTCTGAATGGTCCAGACAATGGATTACTGAGAGCTGAACCACCCTGTCATCGCAATTGTTTCACTGTAACTGATCACCTGTGATTGGTCAACTGTACTTGATTACCTGTGATTGGTTAACTGTGGTATTTAGTAAATCCCATAACCCACTTCACACTCAGTCGACCCCAGGGACAGAACTTATCTAACGTCTCCCCAGGAGTACAGCAGAGCGCTTCAGTGCTCCGAAACTCAGGAAAGCAGTCTGTCTGACTGACTGATGTGTGTAACCTTGCATGAAATGAGACTTCTCTTTCCTGCCCGTCCTCGGATCTCCGACAACCCTGATCTGAGCTAGTCATCGCATCGCATAATTCTGTCCAGCAAGCGGCTTGAAAGATTTCACGTTTCCAAGAAGTTTGCAAGAAGTTCCAACATTAAAGCAATGAAAAGCCACAGCTTGACCTTTCTGCGTAAGCAGATGCATTGTGGGATACACTTTGTAGCGACAACAATCTGAGATTTGCGTGCTGTTTTCAGGTTTCAAGGAGAAGGATACAAAGATTGGGTTGATTCCGAGAGCGCTACTGTATGTGTGCTCTGCTGTTTTGTTTGAACGATTTAAAAACAGGTTTACATGTAACATCAATTTTGGAAAAATGTATCATTATAATCTGATGCAGCAACCATGTAATTGTTAAAGCCTCTTTTACAGAATGCTGCACTGCCCCTTAAGTCCAATTTTTATACAGCACACTGGACATTATAATGATTCTGGCCAGAGTAACGTATAAGATAAAACCCGTTTCATAGCTCACTGACTTTTACATTTTCAATATCAGGTCTGAGTATGTCCTACGCTCAGCTTACAGCCGAATCGTTTTTATATCACTCATGACCAATGAGTCACACACACACACACACACACACACATACAATCTCAGCAGCGAGGCAGTAAAATGCCCTAAACTCACCCATCTGTGGTTGCTGGTTAACAGCAGATTACTAAAGCAAAGCAGTTTGTGCTCCAACATCAGTGCAAGTTGTGTTATAGTGTAGACAACACTGTACTGTATACAGTATTAATCAATGCAGTTAAAAAAATACTAACAATAATCAATACTTTTACAGCGTTAATTAATCTCTGCTCATTTATGTTCATTTCTACATGTACTTATAGATTTGCAAAGTTAAATATGTATATGTTAACATATAGTAAGTAGTATATTCATAAATTAACCTTAACCATGAATGTATAACTCAAACTGAGTAAATGTAGATGCATTTATTTATGTTAGTGAACAGATTCTTGGGTGGTTAGAATTTCTGTAACACAAAACCAAACTAAACAAAAAGAAAGCAACAAATAAAAATATATACTGTTAGTGAGTGTCATTGTAGTAAACGTACTGCTCAGTTTGGATCACGTACAATACAGATGTAAACCTGCTCATGAATTCACAATGAGCTCATCTTGCAGTACCACTTACAGTGACCTAGATGGCGCTCTCATGTTATCTATGCAATACACGGAGCTGCTGAGAGAAACACACGCATGATCTTACGCACACACACACACACACACACACACACGCTTGATTTTATGCTTATGGGGACTTTCCATTGACATAATGACTGTACAAACTGTATATTCTATCCCCTAACCCTACCCCAACCCCAACCCTCACAGAAATCTTTCTGCTTTTTTACATAAAAAAAAGCATCATTTAGTATGTTTCATAATCAGTTTCCCTTGTGGGGACCGCTGGCTTGTCCCCACAAAGTAGGTGTGTGTGACTTTTACCATCCTCATGGGGACATGTGGAACCCCACAGTGGTGGAAAACATACACACACACGGTTCAGACCGCCCAATGGCCCGATTCTGTTTCTCCGACAAAATAAACAAAGTGCATTTAAATTCAGCCACTGGTACTTACAGTCTAATGCACGTCAAAGAGGTAATAAGCTTCTGTGCAAATACGAGCCTTATTTTCATTTCTCCTCACTCAGGTACCTAAAACATTCATTCAAAATAAATCAGTCCGATTTATGCCAGACGATTTCATGAACACACACTGGACTGCAGCATGAATGCAGCGCTCACTGCTTCAGATTACACGCAAATATCATGAGAACATTAATCTGTGAAATTCTCACTGGCTCCATTTTATCCATTTATCCAACCAGCACATTACCATAAGAAAATATACTGGTATAATAGTAACAGGAATTGGTTAAAATGGGTGTTCATGTTGCAATAAGGTTCTATTTGTGAACGTTAGTTAACTATCCTACTTAACAACATTACTAAACGTTCAATAATGTTACTTTAATTAATTTTGTTCTTAAAGTTACTTTTAATATTTTCTAATACATTTTTGGAATCAAAAGCTGCATCTGTTCACATATGAGTTAATGCACAATGAACTAACATCAACAAAGAGTTTGAAGAGAGATAAAGAAAGATCAAGCGGTTTTGATGCCGTTTAGCTGCTGGTAACCGTGCTCTAAATAAAGACAGCCTTGAGATGTTCACTACACAGTGATAATCAATGACAGCTCATACAACCACAAATGTGTGTTCAAACTGTGGCATTTAAAAGGAAGAGCAACATGTGTGCCTCAACAACAGGTCTGTTACCTATCGTCTTTTATTGTTTTCTCCACTATGTATTGCAGTGAAGTGGCTATTTTAAAAGTAAAACCGTTTAAGATCCTCTCCCACTGTGATGTATTGAACTGCCTTTCTTTTCCTGATAGTCTGCATGCATTGTGTTCACGCAGTTATTGATGCCGAGCGACTGAGCCTACGACATCAGTCCGCTAATGGTAGAGATTGCAAAGAGCAAAATATTAAGACGATTATGCGTGCGAGAAGCATAACTGATATCTTATGTAACATGAAAATCATAATAGGTTTCAAATTTCAAGTATTTGTCAGATCACACAATGCAAGTAAAATCTGTTCTGAGTTTTGTGGTATTCTGTAGATTTTTGCTGCGTGTGGTCAGGATACCAAATGGTCTACGGCAACAAACTGTTGCCTTTGTTGCCATTTTTATTCTAGACAAAAGCACAAATTTAGGTTTTCATTAAATTTGTTTGGACTGGAAAACATGCCATTTGGATTGGTTTACAAACTGCCATGTTACCGCTCTTGTTTGTCAATACCACACAATGTACTTTCTCTCCTAGACATTGAGATGCAGGCCGCGGTGCATTGTGGGTAACCGTCTGTAAGGGATGGGCACAAATGGCACCCACGCGGTTTCAGAACATCCCACAGAATCAGCTGCAACTGTCTATTTGCAAGCAAAATGAAGGCTGATTCTCATACTGGAGCATGCTTTCCAACTGCACTGCACAAACTGTTGCGACAGCTTACAACTACTGATATCTAAAAGATGAGTATGTGAATGTTGCAAGATGGACTCTGGTGAGCACAGATACCTTGATCTGAGATTAAAAGATTCATCGCAACCATCAATAATAGAATATTTTGAAAATTTGATTGCAAACAATGCAAGAGAATAAGAGAAAATGGCGCATTTCTGCACTCCTCTTTCATCAGCTTTGTTTCCACAGGATGAGATGTTATGCGCTGCCTGTTGTTGAACGATTGGATTATGTTGCATTATGGTCTAGATGAACAGATGAGATATCAGGAGTAATTGATAGATTTAACTTTTATCTGCACAATTAGCAAACACCTACTGGCAACAAGAGTCAAGCATGCATGCACCATTTAGCGTAATAGCTTACTTAATTTGCCATCGATCGACACAAAAGTTCCTGCATACATTTCTGGTCAGCTGCCTGGCCTGCATACCTCACAAAACATGTCTGTACCTTCATACTGACTACAGGACGGCCGGAGATGTATTAAACAGACACATTTAAATCGATTTAACTATCACGTGCATTCCATAGCATGCACTTTCTCTGCATGTTAAATAGCAAAACATGTTCTCTTTAGAAGCTTTGGGGACCCCTACAGAATTACTAATGAGTTTTCTTCACACAAACAGACCTAATGATTGACACATCAAGGAATTTGTGTTGTCTTCTCCTGTAACTTCCTGGAATTTGAGGAGAAGATTGAAGGATCTTGGCATGAGCCGGCAGCCACTCAACCATTTCAAGCCCTTAATATTCCTGTAACGGTCACCGCCAAGTCCAAAGAGTCACGCCAAGCGCCGCAGCTGTCGTGTGCAAAACATGCCACGTTTTTTTTTTGCACCTTTAACTCCAGCTTTTCAGAAAATCAGAAGCATCCCTCGAGTCTTTGAATTATAAACACACACGGCTGCAGAGACCTTGAGATGCAGTTGCTAAGAGAGAACAAGAAATAGAACCAAACGAGCGACTACAGAGCGGTCCGACAGAAAGCCCCCCCTTAATGGCTCTGTCTCTCGTACCCGGAAACAGACCCCCGTAATGGCCACACGCTGTTACGAGAGCACAGTTATAAAGTCTCAAGTCTGACTGATGGAACTTCCATAACTCATCTTCTCAGCGCAGCCCTGCGCCTGTCACTCGCATTACAGGGAAACATTGAAACGCTCGCTGACTCTCATCCTGATCTGGTAGAGCTGGAGAACGTTCTGTCATGTGCAGGAGGCCACGAGGAAGAAGTCCGGTGCCAGATTTGCCTCGGCTGGATGATAAAACTCAAGTTAAGGCAAATACGCTTTAGTCAATTCATAATGCGAAGAGACGCGGGGGACAAGGGCAAAGAACATTCGGAAGACAGCGGCAAGATCCTTCTCTGCCATAATGGGCAGATTATATTGATGCAGATTCATTAGAGCAGACGACGTCACACTTAAGGATAAAAAAGGTCACCAACGTTTCGTCCGGGAAGGAAAATGGTTTTGCTTTATCACTGCTAAAAAAAAAACACGCTCATCTCACAGCAACGACCTCAATGTTTCCTTAAAACCTGACGTGATGAATAGCAGAATTAACTCATTGAAATTGTTCTCGCTGTTTGGAGGTGTAACATTTAAACAATCTCTCACCCTGAAACCCGTCCCATTTGTACAGCAAAGCCAAAGCAATACATCTCTCTCGTTATTAAAGCTTTCAACATAAAGAATGCAGCCGTGTCTCGACCATTCTTAATGTCTGTCCCACCATGGGGGATTATAATGGATTATAATGTCTTAATGTGCATACTGCACAGTCTAATTGAGCATACTGTACATTCTCTCTCTCTCTCTCTCTCTCTCTCTCTCTCTGCCTTTATACCGTATATATTAATGTGAGAGAGACTGCATAAATATGTGAGTGTGTATATATATATATATATATATATAGAAAGAGAGAGAAAGAGAGAGAGATGGGCAGACAAAGGTGCAAGATCTATGTATGAAATGTTATGAAGGTAACATTTTAGTACASTATTCAGCATTAACATTAAAATTCAGCATTTATATTTAGTAAGGCAGTTGTGTTGAAGTGTAAGTATGGGGACAGGATTAAGAGATGTACAATAAAGTCATGCAGAATAAGGTATTAATATGTGCTTATAGTACTAATAAGCACTAATTAACAGCCAATATACGAGCCAATAAGCAACCTGTTCAAATTGTGTGAATTGATCCTTTTATTAAAGTGATACCACTATTAATAGTAGTTTATTTAACGCAATGATAAAAACATGTTTCCAGTAGCAATGTGTTGAAAAATACTCTTCCTGTTTTAACATTTATTTACTGTTATTTAACTTTATTTATGGAGAAACTTTTGATTTTAATTGCTCAGTGAAGGAAAAGCTACATTCTGAAAAGTCATGAATCGGAAAACAATCAGAAAGATCATTATTTGTGGCATTTATGTTTTTAGCGCAATCAGATTTTTTTTGTCATGCTATTAAGAAATGCATGTCTAATTTCAATGATGATCTTCCACTCTGGTCTCTGTCATGTTTTGGTTAATATTTATTTGGTGGAAAGAAACTAATGACGAGTTAACATTAAAATGAATACCAATATTACTGCTGGAAACAACGGATTCATTTTCAATCTTTATACCAATTAAAAGCGGCGACGTTAAAAACAGCACGTTTCACAGCGTGTTATTCAGATCATTACCTCCATCAGCAAATAAATAAACAACGAGACTCAAAAACAAAACAGAGCAGGGAGAGATAATAATGCTGGACTGTTAGCATCTGAAAAAACAACAACTTAATTCAGCCACACGGCTGGTTTGATTAAAATACAGTGTTTGCTCTGACAGGTGTTATTGCTTCAATATAATCTATAAAACTCCCAGAGCTGCAGGAAATATGAGGACGCTATTATCACACAGTTTAAGCATTTAAAGCATTTGTATGTCATTTTCATTCAGATGTTTAATGCCAAACAGATTTTAAATGCAACCTAAGAAATATGCTGGTATCATTTTGCACCATTATATTTGCATGAAAACTGTAGGTAAATATTTGTATTGCTTATTATCAAATGGCACAGCTGATGCCAAATGCACTGATGCATCATGGGTTTTGTTTGGTTGATAGAAAAGGTTATATTATATATTAGGTGCATGCTGAATTAAAACAATAACACGACTTACACTTAACTTAAGTGGCCTAAAACACAAAAAAACTGACATTGGTGGCCATGCAACAATAAAAGCAACGACAGCCCTGTGTGAATCTGGTCTCTGTGTATCCTGCAGTATACAGCACGTTGCATTGAGCAGCACAAAGAGACACAGAGGAAACGTGACAGAGACAACATGACAGAGTTTCTGGCTGTGGGGGATTATATACAGTAGTTTTGGCATTTTCATGTTAACAGAGCAGATATTTCAGGTATATGTTTGTGTATATGTGTCCATATGGATAGGCACAAAGTGACTTATGCTGTCACGATAAGCCATGCAGCCGAATGCAGTAATACTCGAGAGTTATTAAAATTCTATCAGCGCCGAGCTCACTAACACACACACACACACACAGACACACAAACACACATACCCCACAGGATTCAGCAGCACATGAATTATTAAGTCCACAGCTTACAAACTTTCTTGGACAGATTTCTACGATTTCCAAATAAGGTGGAAGCTGTTTTAATACCGATAGCACTTTCATAACGAATGAACTCAAGATGACGGTCAGATAAGTTACAGCGCTGTGTTTATAGATGCCCGTGGACCTAAATCATCTTCTAAAGTTTGCATTACAAAATGGATGTGACAGTCCAGTGATAAATATGCAGAAATGGGGCTAAAAATATGACTGTCAATTGTTTTGTGAGCATCCCTCGCGGCGCTCTGTCCAGGGCCGCTGTTAGCGCTGCTCATGTAAATGAAGCATGAAATGACTTATCAATGATGGACTTCTTGTTCTGAAGAGCCACAGAGGCAGCCAAGAATAACAGCGATATTGGAAATTAATTGTTCCTTAATGTGCACGCCGCCGACGCCCACCATCACAAAGTTAAGCCTCGTTAATGTGTGCAATTAAGCGGCCGACGTTCTCGCCTGGTCACGTTCACTTAGTGAAATGTATGAAGCTGCTCATTCAACACACTCACACTGCCGCGTTCTGACAGGGCGTGACAAATGGATCGAATCTGGAGTCACTTCAAAACAGCCCCCAGCGAACAGGGAAACGTTCCCAGAGCGTTCTCTCAGAAAGTTACCAAGTTAGGGTACAGTAACATTAGTAGAATGTTTTTCTAACATTATATCATATATATTGAAAAACGTTATTCTGAAGAAGTTAGTGGAACTTTTTAGAATGATTACAGAATTTAAAAATGTTTGAATAATGCTTTTACAACCAAGCAATAACGTTAAAACAGTGTCTAGAAATACTGGATGTTTGAAAACCTGGAAATGTTTTTTAAAAATGGAAATGTTATGAAAACATTCTTACAACCTAAAACTGTTAGATGGGCCAAGACTACAGTCTGCTGCCTACCTAGTCAGCAACCTTCCAAGTCAAATGAAATAGAAAATGAAACTTTATAAATGATGCAAGCAACAGCTTAATGCACAAGGATTGATTTATGATTCATTTCCATAGTTTGACATTATCATATGCAAAACTAGTGACATAATACTACAGTTAGTATAGAAGTGCATAGCACACATAGATACAGGCTAAGATAGCGATTTTTAGATAAAAATAAAAAACAATTAAATCAATTTTGGCATTAAATAAAGTACAAGTATATTTATGGAGTTGCATTATGGAATTGTCTTCTCTGCAACGGGCAAATGTGAATTGGAATTCTGTCTTGGAATTCTATTCCATTATGCAAATGAAAACATCCATAAAACAAACCCCCTCCAAAAGCTTAAAAATCTATAAGTAAATGTATACTGTACCACCGACACCATCATAAAGGTTAAATTTTTAATATTTGCTGTCAATTATTTAAGCTAAAGGCCAAGATGAACAGTCAGTGTCACAGCTGCGCCATCCGCTCCGACATTAAAGAAGATTGACGCGCGTTATCTGACTGCACAATGTCTGCCGTTCTCTCACAGGTGGCCGCTGACGCCGCAGTGGAGCTGCGCAGCCGAGTGAGAGACTCCACAGAGAGAAAAAAAGTGGAAGGGCCTTTTAGAGCCGTCCACTCCCCAGATCCGCAATAACCGTTCTTGAATAGCCCAACTGACCTTCTGTCAACCAGGCTGCATTACTCCCAGAGACCCTGTCCGACGCTCGCTCAATGCCCACGCTCAATAGGCTAAAGAAATGTGTGTGTGAGAGAGAGGACGCAGAACCACACTTGTGCTTTTCCCCTTAAAGAATGTCAGAGACAACATCGGCTGTATGCCGTGCCTTTAGAAATCTGAATATTCTGTTACAAGTTAAAGAAGTATTTGAAGTAGTTTTTTCTGACTGGACTTTTAGAAACTTGTTCTGCTCGGAAAGCCCCGGCACTTATAAAATGGGAAGGATTTAACAGGATATATTAACTGGATATATAACCGGATGGAAATAAAGAGCTAAAGCTAGCCATCGCTAAGCGAGGGATTGAGCTTACGAGAGGATGTCTACTTAATTTTGACCTTTTTCTCTCTGCAGCAAACCGACGAGTATGACAAAACATGACAGAATTCAAAGTCCAATGTTTGAATCTGCGATATTTCTTAACAAACTGCCAGTTTTTCGTTCCAGAAGTACACGCCCCGTTTTCTCCTCACAGAACTGTCTTCAGATCATTAGAAAATCAATAGTGTTTCTTTGCATGATTGGATATGGCCATTTGTTTGATCTTAACCAGCACACATTGGCTACAGTCTGTAACATACAGAGAGAGAGCAGATCTGTGTGGAACCGCGGCACTGTTTTTCAGTCATCTTTGTGTCCTTGGAAAACGGCTCCTCTTAATCTAATTAGAATTTATTAAAACTCTGGCCGGGCTGAAGGACGTAAAACGGGCCAATTCTGACTTCATTCTCCGGGTTCTGAGAAGTCAGACATCTCTCAAGATAAACAGTCGAATGTTTTGGGTAAGAAATTATTTCTGAATAACAAGAATCTGATCATCTGTGTATGAAGTTAAAGGTGAAGTATGTAATCAGCAGCAGGTAAATTACTTTCTCTTGTTCTGGTTAGACCTGAACGAGAGAATCCATTTGCAGGTTCATTTCCCTGAAAAGTACAAACATCCCATCCAAAGAAAACATAAAACATCCCCACCAGAATGACACAGCAACACTGGCATGATTTTATATACGCTTCAACTGGCTTTCATTTGTAAATTCAGTTATTATTGTGTCAGGTGGCCTATACATAAACACTACATTTATGCATTTGACAGACGCTTTCATCCAAAGCAACCTACAGTGCATTCAAATTAAATGCTTTTTCAGTGTGTTCCCTAGGAATCGAACCCTCAACCTTTGCGGTGAGAACGCAACGCTCGACCAATTGAGCCACAGGAACAAAGTAAAAGAGCTTCTTTAGGGCAGTACTAAATTAAAAACGAAAGCAGTATTTAGGAAATCTGCTTTTTTTTTCAAATTATTTAACATTTTGATTCTGCAAGGTATATATAAACTTTTGACCCTAATCACAGGCTATATATATATATATGACAAATATATATATATATATATATATAAGAAATATATATATATATATATATATTACGACATGATCATGTGATCTTAACATATTGGTGACCATAAGGGGGGTGGGAGGTCACCTCTCTGCCTTATGTTGAATGGACTTTTCCAAGCCCCTGATTTCAGTCTTACACTCATGTGAGTGTTCATCATTATAACACATTTATCATGAATACTGTTCACTGATTTATAATAAATAATGTCAAATCTGTATGCAGTAAAAAGTTACCACAGTACACCTGTAATTTCTGCCACTTAATTTGATTCATTCTTTGCTGCAAAGTCTAAAAACTCTGGAGCGCAAACACAAGGATTCATTATTGATGGACTTTCATTTATTTTTCTAAAAGCTGATATTTCAAGTGTCAGAAAATCTAAGCTACTTCTCACGTTACAAGCTCTCTTAACACCCAAAGAAATGCATTACATTCGTAAAACTGCATAACATACCGCAGACAAATGATTTCCAGCAGTATATATATGTAGCAGAAAGACGGTTCTTGTCTGTGCGATGAGATCTCAAAAGAACGAGCCAAGACTGTTTGTTAATGCATTCGTTCTTTAAGAGTCCAAATCCACCAGTCTCAAAAACGTCCCCTCCATCTGTGGCATACAAACGCTTTCCAGCATGTCAATTGAGAGATTTTAGTCCTGCAAAGCCAGTCTTATGAATATCATCACAACTTATGGTCCACTTTGCCGTTTATTCTGGCCAAGAACTGCCCACTTAGACAGAAGGCCACCATTCAAAACAACCAATCACAGTTCACACTACTGAATACTGATGATTATGTTCTGTACCACAGAATTGATGTGTTTATACATCAGTGTGGTGAGGAGCACACAACAGACATTACCTCTTCAACAGGTTACAAGAAACAACATAGACCTATACACTTTTGTTATATTCACCAAGCAGATGCTTTTGTTACTTACTTTCATTAAGTAACAAAAGCATTAAAAATTTTATTGGTGAACCATAATTGTTGACCCTTCTAAGATTAACATTATATACCATATACATTATATATGATGTATAGGATATATAATATACATCATATACATCATTATATATGATGTATAGGATATATAACGTTACAAAATGTTCTATTATGTTGGGAGAATTTTCAGAGAACATTCTGAGAACGTTCCCTGGGATATGCATCTCCATATTATGATCAAAACACAGGAAAGCTCGCAGTAAAAACAGCGGCTATCACACT